>BSDF01000196.1:0-19769 GCA_027925045.1 Hypotaenidia okinawae
ATGTAGTGTTTGGAGCGTTTCCCGGAAGGGGAAAGGCCTTAGCCTCAGGGTGAGAGGGGTTGATTGTGGGCTGCCAGGGGTAGTTTCAGGAGAGGAATGCCTTTCAGTCTTGACTCCCTGCGTTGGTAAGCTATTCCTGGACTTTCGGCCTGTTTTTCAATGGAAGGCTGCTCCGGCCGAGACTAGTGCCTAGGGAAGTAGTCTTAGGAGTATTACGCAGAAAATAAAAGGCCTTAGCCCCAGCGTGAGAGGGGTTGTTTGTGGGCTGCCAGGGATAGTTTCAGGAGAGGAATGTCTTTTAGTCTTGACTCCCTGCGTTTGGCAGCTATTCCTGGACGTTCGGCCTGTGTTTGAAGGGAAGGCTGCTCCCACCGAGACCAGTGCATAAGGATGTAGTGTTTGGAGCGTTTCCCGGAAGGGGAAATGCCTTAGCCCCAGGGTTTGAGGGCTTGATTGTGGGCTGCCAGGGACAGTTTCAGGAGAGGAATCTTTTTCAGTCTTGACTCCCTGCGTTTGGCAGCTATTCCATGACGTTCAGCATGTTTTTGAATGGAAGGCTGCTCCGGCCGAGACCAGTGCTTAAAAGTGTAGTGTTTGGAGCGTTCCCCGGAAGGGGAAAGGCCTTAGCCCCAGGGTTGGAGGGCTTGATTGTGGGTTGCCAGGGACAGTTTCAGGAGAGGAATGTCTTTTAGTCTTGACTCCCTGCGTTTGTAAGCTATTCCTGGACGTTCGGCATGTTTTTGAATGGAAGGCTGCTCCGGCCGAGACCAGTGCCTAAGGGTGTAGTGTTTGGAGCGTTCCCCGGAAGGGGAAAGGCCTTAGCCCCAGGGTGAGAGGGGTTGATTGTGGGCTGCCAGGGACAGTTTCAGGAGAGGAATGTCTTTTAGTCTTGACTCCCTGCGTTTGTAAGCTATTCCTGGACGTTCGGCATGTTTTTGAATGGAAGGCTGCTCCGGCCGAGACCAGTCCCTTAGGATGTAGTGTTTGGAGCGTTCCCCGGAAGGGGAAAGGCCTTAGCCTCAGGGTGAGAGGGGTTGATTGTGGGCTGCCAGGGGTAGTTTCAGGAGAGGAATGCCTTTCAGTCTTGACTCCCTGCGTTGGTAAGCTATTCCTGGACTTTCGGCCTGTTTTTCAATGGAAGGCTGCTCCGGCCGAGACTAGTGCCTAGGGAAGTAGTCTTAGGAGTATTACGCAGAAAAGAAAAGGCCTTAGCCCCAGCGTGAGAGGGGTTGTTTGTGGGCTGCCAGGGATAGTTTCAGGAGAGGAATGTCTTTTAGTCTTGACTCACTGCGTTTGGCAGCTATTCCTGGACGTTCGGCCTGTGTTTGAAGGGAAGGCTGCTCCGGCCGAGACCAGGAACTAGAAAAGTAGTCTTAGGAGAGTTTCCCGGAACGGGAACGGCCTTAGCCGAAGGGTGAGAGGGGTTGATTGTGAGCTGCCAGGGATAGATTCAGGAGTGGTATGTCTTTCAGCCATGACTCCCTGCGTTTGGCAGCTATTCCTGGACGTTCGGCATGGTTTTGAATGAAAGGCTTCTCCGGCTGAGACCCGTGCATAAGGATGTAGTGTTTGGAGCGTTTCCCGGAAGGGGAAAGGCCTTAGCCTCATGGTGAGAGATGTTGATTGTGGGCTGCCAGGGACAGTTTCAGGAGAGGAATGTTTTTCAGTCTTGACTCCCTGCGTTTGGCAGCTATTCCTGGACGTTCGGCATGTTTTTGAATGGAAGGCTGCTCCGGCCGAGACTAGTGCCTAAGGGTGTAGTGTTTGGAGCGTTTCCCGGAAGGGGAAAGGCCTTAGCCCCATGGTTGGAGGGCTTGTTTGTGGGCTACCAGGGGTAATTTCAGGAGAGGAATGTCTTTTAGTCTTGACTCCCTGCGTTTGGCATCTATTTCTGGACGTTCGGCATGTTTTTGAATGGAAGGCTGCTCCGGCCGAGACCAGTCCCTTAGGATGTAGTGTTTGGAGCGTTTCCCGGAAGGGGAAAGGCCTTAGCCCCATGGTTGGAGGGCTTGATTGTGGGCTGCCAGGGACAGTTTCAGGAGAGGAATGTCTTTTAGTCTTGACTCCCTGTGTTTGGCAGCTATTCCTGGACGTTCGGCATGTTTTTGAATGGAAGGCTGCTCCGGCCGAGACCAGTCCCTTAGGATGTAGTGTTTGGAGCGTTCCCCAGAAGGGGAAAGGCCTTAGCCCCAGGGTGAGAGGAGTTGATTGTGGGCTGCCAGGGACAGTTTCAGGAGAGGAATGTCTTTTAGTCTTGACTCCCTGCGTTTGGAAGCTATTCCTGGACGTTCGGCCTGTGTTTGAAGGGAAGGCTGCTCCGGCCGAGACCAGGAACTAGAAAAGTAGTCTTAGGAGAGTTTCCCGGAACGGGAATGGCCTTAGCCCCAGGGTGAGAGGGGTTGATTGTGGGCTGCAAGGTAGAGTTTCAGGAGCGGTATGTATTTCAGTCTTGCCTCCCTGCGTTTGGCAGCTATTCCTGGACGTTCGGCATGTTTTTGAATGGAAGGCTGCTCTGGCAGAGAGAAGTGCCTAGAGATGTAGTGTTTGGAGCGTTTCCCGGAAGGGGAAAGACCTTATCCTCAGGGTGAGAGGGGTTGATTGTGGGCTGCCAGGGACAGATTCAGGAGAGGAATGTCTTTTAGTCTTGACTCCCTGCGTTTGGCAGCTATTCCTGGACGTTCAGCATGTTCTTGAATGGAAGGATGCTCCGGCCGAGACCAGTCCTTTAGGATGTAGTGTTTGGAGCGTTCCCCGGATGGGGAAAGACCTTAGCCCCAGGGTTGGAGGGCTTGATTGTGGGCTGCAAGGTAGAGTTTGAGGAGCGGTATGTATTTCAGTCTTGACTCCCTGCGTTTGGCAACTATTCCTGGACGTTCGGCATGTTTTTGAATTGAAGGCTGCTCCGGCCGAGACCAGTGCATAAGGATGTAGTGTTTGGAGCGTTTCCCGGAAGGGGAAAGACCTTAGCCCCAGGGTGAGAGGGCTTGATTGTGGGCTACCAGGGACAGTTTCAGGAGAGGAATGTTATTCAGTCTTGACTCCCTGCGTATGGCAGCTATTCCTGGACGTTCAGCATGTTTTTGAATGGAAGGCTGCTCTGGCCGTGAGCAGTGCCTAGAGATGTAGTTTTTGGAGCGTTTCCCGGAAGGGGAAAGGCCTTAGCCCCAAAGTGAAAGGGGTTGATTGTGGGCTACCAGGGGTAGTTTCAGGAGAGGAATGTCTTTCAGTCTTGACTCCCTGCTTTGGTAAGCTATTCCTGGACTTTCGGCCTGTTTTTCAATGGAAGGCTGCTCCGGCCGAGACTAGTGCCTAGGGAAGTAGTCTTAGGAGTATTACGCAGAAAATAAAAGGCCTTAGCCCCAGCGTGAGAGGGGTTGTTTGTGGGCTGCCAGGGATAGTTTCAGGAGAGGAATGTCTTTTAGTCTTGACTCCCTGCGTTTGGCAGCTATTCCTGGACGTTCGGCCTGTGTTTGAAGGGAAGGCTGCTCCGGCCGAGACCCGTGCATAAGGATGTAGTGTTTGGAGCGTTTCCCGGAAGGGGAAAGGCCTTAGCCTCATGGTGAGAGATGTTGATTGTGGGCTGCCAGGGACAGTTTCAGGAGAGGAATGTTTTTCAGTCTTGACTCCCTGCGTTTGGCAGCTATTCCTGGACGTTCGGCATGTTTTTGAATGGAAGGCTGCTCCGGCCGAGACTAGTGCCTAAGGGTGTAGTGTTTGGAGCGTTCCCCGGAAGCGGAAAGGCCTTAGCCCCATGGTTGGAGGGCTTGTTTGTGGGCTACCAGGGGTAATTTCAGGAGAGGAATGTCTTTTAGTCTTGACTCCCTGCGTTTGGCATCTATTTCTGGACGTTCGGCATGTTTTTGAATGGAAGGCTGCTCCGGCCGAGAGCAGTGCCTAAGGGTGTAGTGTTTGGAGCGTTTCCCGGAAGGGGAAATGCCTTAGCCCCAGGGTTGGAGGGCTTGATTGTGGGCTGCCAGGGACAGTTTCAGGAGAGGAATGTTTTTCAGTCTTGACTCCCTGCGTTTGGCAGCTATTCCTGGACGTTCAGCATGTTTTTGAATGGAAGGCTGCTCCGGCCGAGACCAGTCCTTTAGGATGTAGTGTTTGGAGCTTTACCGGGAAGCGGAAAGACCTTAGCCCCAAGGTGAGAGGGGTTGATTGTGGGCTTCCAGGGACAGTTTCAGGAGAGGAATGTCTTTTAGTCTTGACTCCCTGCGTTTGGCAGCTATTCCTGGACGTTCGGCATGTTCTTAAATGGAAGGCTGCTCCGGCCGAGACCAGTGCCTAAGGGTGTAGTGTTTGGAGCGTTCCCCGGAAGGGGAAATGCCTTACCCCCAGGGTTGGAGGGCTTGATTGTGGGCTGCCAGGGACAGTTTCAGGAGAGGAATGTTTTTCAGTCTTGACTCCCTGCGTTTGGCATCTATCACTGGACGTTCGGCATGTTTTTGAATGGAAGCTGCTCCGGCCGAGACCAGTCCCTTAGGATGTAGAGTTTAGAGCGTTCCCCGTAAGGGGAAAGGCCTTAGCCCCAGGGTGAGAGGGGTTGATTGTGGGCTGCCAGGGGTAGTTTCAGGAGAGGAAAGTCTTTTAGTCTTGACTCCCTGCGTTTGGAAGCTATTCCTGGACGTTCTGCATGTTTTTCAATGGAAGGCTGCTCCTGCCGAGACTAGTGCCTAAGGGTGTAGTGTTTGGAGCGTTTCCCGGAAGGGGAAATGCCTTAGCCCCATGGTTGGAGGGCTTGTTTGTGGGCTACCAGGGGTAATTTCAGGAGAGGAAT
Organism: Hypotaenidia okinawae; assembly: GCA_027925045.1. NCBI lineage: Eukaryota > Metazoa > Chordata > Aves > Gruiformes > Rallidae > Hypotaenidia > Hypotaenidia okinawae. The sequence goes on from BSDF01000196.1 coordinate 4,778, forward strand.
GTCTTTTAGTCTTGACTCCCTGCGTTTGGCATCTATTCCTGGACGTTCGGCATGTTTTTGAATGGAAGGCTGCTCCGGCCGAGACCAGTGCCTAAGGGTGTAGTGTTTGGAGCGTTCCCCGGAAGGGGAAATGCCTTAGCCCCAGGGTTGGAGGGCTTGATTGTGGGCTGCCAGGGACAGTTTCAGGAGAGGAATGTTTTTCAGTCTTGACTCCCTGCGTTTGGCAGCTATTCCTGGACGTTCAGCATGTTTTTGAATGGAAGGCTGCTCCGGCCGAGACCAGTCCTTTAGGATGTAGTGTTTGGAGCTTTACCGGGAAGGGGAAAGACCTTAGCCCCAAGGTGAGAGGGGTTGATTGTGGGCTGCCAGGGACAGATTCAGGAGAGGAATGTCTTTTAGTCTTGACTCCCTGCGTTTGGCAGCTATTCCTGGACGTTCGGCATGTTCTTGAATGGAAGGCTGCTCCGGCCGAGACCAGTGCATAAGGATGTATTGTTTGGAGCGTTCCCCGGAAGGGGAAAGGCCTTACCCCCAGGGTTGGAGGGCTTGATTGTGGGCTGCCAGGGACAGTTTCAGGAGAGGAATGTTTTTCAGTCTTGACTCCCTGCGTTTGGCAGCTATTCCATGACGTTCGGCATGTTTTTGAATGGAAGGCTGCTCCGGCCGAGACCAGGAACTAGAAAAGTAGTCTTGAGAGAGTTTCCCAGAACGGGAAAGGCCTTAGCCCCAGGGTGAGAGGGGTTGATTGTGGGCTGCCAGGGACAGTTTCAGGAGAGGAATGTCGTTCAGTCTTGACTCCCTGCGTTTGGCAGCTATTCCTGGACGTTCGGCATGTTTTTGAATGGAAGGCTGCTCCGGCCAAGAGCAGTGCATAAGGATGTAGTGTTTGGAGCGTTCCCCGGAAGGGGAAAGGCCTTAGCCCCAGGGTGAAAGGGGTTGATTGTGGGCTGCCAGGGACAGTTTCAGGACAGGAATGTCTTTCAGTCTTGACTCCCTGCGTTTGTAAGCTATTCCTGGACGTTCGGCATGTTTTTGAATGGAAGGCTGCTCCGGCCGAGACCAGTCCCTTAGGATGTAGTGTTTGGAGCGTTCCCCGGAAGGGGAAAGGCCTTAGCCGCAGGGTTGGAGGGCCTGATTGTGGGCTGCAAGGTAGAGTTTGAGGAGCGGTATGTATTTCAGTCTTGACTCCCTGCGTTTGGCAACTATTCCTGGACGTTCGGCATGTTTTTGAATTGAAGGCTGCTCCGGCCGAGACCAGTGCCTAAGGGTGTAGTGTTTGGAGCGTTCCCCGGAAGGGGAAAGGCCTTAGCCCCAGGGTGAGAGGGCTTGATTGTGGGCTGCCAGGGACACTTTAAGGAGAGGAATGTCTTTTAGTCTTGACTCCCTGCGTATGGCAGCTATTCCTGGACGTTCGGCATGTTTTTGAATGGAAGGCTGCTCCGACCGAGACCAGTGCATAAGGATGTAGTGTTTGGAGCGTTTCCCGGAAGGGGAAAGACCTTAGCCCCAGGGTGAGAGGGCTTGATTGTGGGCTACCAGGGACAGTTTCAGGAGAGGAATGTTATTCAGTCTTGACTCCCTGCGTATGGCAGCTAGTCCTGGACGTTCAGCATGTTTTTGAATGGAAGGCTGCTCTGGCCGTGAGCAGTGCCTAGAGATGTAGTTTTTGGAGCGTTTCCCGGAAGGGGAAAGGCCTTAGCCCCAAAGTGAAAGGGGTTGATTGTGGGCTACCAGGGGTAGTTTCAGGAGAGGAATGTCTTTCAGTCTTGACTCCCTGCTTTGGTAAGCTATTCCTGGACTTTCGGCCTGTTTTTCAATGGAAGGCTGCTCCGGCCGAGACTAGTGCCTAGGGAAGTAGTCTTAGGAGTATTACGCAGAAAAGAAAAGGCCTTAGCCCCAGCGTGAGAGGGGTTGTTTGTGGGCTGCCAGGGATAGTTTCAGGAGAGGAATGTCTTTTAGTCTTGACTCCCTGCGTTTGGCAGCTATTCCTGGACGTTCGGCCTGTGTTTGAAGGGAAGGCTGCTCCGGCCGAGACCCGTGCATAAGGATGTAGTGTTTGGAGCGTTTCCCGGAAGGGGAAAGGCCTTAGCCTCATGGTGAGAGATGTTGATTGTGGGCTGCCAGGGACAGTTTCAGGAGAGGAATGTTTTTCAGTCTTGACTCCCTGCGTTTGGCAGCTATTCCTGGACGTTCGGCATGTTTTTGAATGGAAGGCTGCTCCGGCCGAGACCAGGAACTAGAAAAGTAGTCTTGAGAGAGTTTCCCAGAACGGGAAAGGCCTTAGCCCCAGGGTGAGAGGGGTTGATTGTGGGCTGCCAGGGACAGTTTCAGGAGAGGAATGTCGTTCAGTCTTGACTCCCTGCGTTTGGCAGCTATTCCTGGACGTTCGGCATGTTTTTGAATGGAAGGCTGCTCCGGCCAAGAGCAGTGCATAAGGATGTAGTGTTTGGAGCGTTCCCCGGAAGGGGAAAGGCCTTAGCCCCAGGGTGAAAGGGGTTGATTGTGGGCTGCCAGGGACAGTTTCAGGACAGGAATGTCTTTCAGTCTTGACTCCCTGCGTTTGTAAGCTATTCCTGGACGTTCGGCATGTTTTTGAATGGAAGGCTGCTCCGGCCGAGACCAGTCCCTTAGGATGTAGTGTTTGGAGCGTTCCCCGGAAGGGGAAAGGCCTTAGCCGCAGGGTTGGAGGGCCTGATTGTGGGCTGCAAGGTAGAGTTTGAGGAGCGGTATGTATTTCAGTCTTGACTCCCTGCGTTTGGCAACTATTCCTGGACGTTCGGCATGTTTTTGAATTGAAGGCTGCTCCGGCCGAGACCAGTGCCTAAGGGTGTAGTGTTTGGAGCGTTCCCCGGAAGGGGAAAGGCCTTAGCCCCAGGGTGAGAGGGCTTGATTGTGGGCTGCCAGGGACACTTTAAGGAGAGGAATGTCTTTTAGTCTTGACTCCCTGCGTATGGCAGCTATTCCTGGACGTTCGGCATGTTTTTGAATGGAAGGCTGCTCCGACCGAGACCAGTGCATAAGGATGTAGTGTTTGGAGCGTTTCCCGGAAGGGGAAAGACCTTAGCCCCAGGGTGAGAGGGCTTGATTGTGGGCTACCAGGGACAGTTTCAGGAGAGGAATGTTATTCAGTCTTGACTCCCTGCGTATGGCAGCTAGTCCTGGACGTTCAGCATGTTTTTGAATGGAAGGCTGCTCTGGCCGTGAGCAGTGCCTAGAGATGTAGTTTTTGGAGCGTTTCCCGGAAGGGGAAAGGCCTTAGCCCCAAAGTGAAAGGGGTTGATTGTGGGCTACCAGGGGTAGTTTCAGGAGAGGAATGTCTTTCAGTCTTGACTCCCTGCTTTGGTAAGCTATTCCTGGACTTTCGGCCTGTTTTTCAATGGAAGGCTGCTCCGGCCGAGACTAGTGCCTAGGGAAGTAGTCTTAGGAGTATTACGCAGAAAAGAAAAGGCCTTAGCCCCAGCGTGAGAGGGGTTGTTTGTGGGCTGCCAGGGATAGTTTCAGGAGAGGAATGTCTTTTAGTCTTGACTCCCTGCGTTTGGCAGCTATTCCTGGACGTTCGGCCTGTGTTTGAAGGGAAGGCTGCTCCGGCCGAGACCCGTGCATAAGGATGTAGTGTTTGGAGCGTTTCCCGGAAGGGGAAAGGCCTTAGCCTCATGGTGAGAGATGTTGATTGTGGGCTGCCAGGGACAGTTTCAGGAGAGGAATGTTTTTCAGTCTTGACTCCCTGCGTTTGGCAGCTATTCCTGGACGTTCGGCATGTTTTTGAATGGAAGGCTGCTCCGGCCGAGACCAGGAACTAGAAAAGTAGTCTTGAGAGAGTTTCCCAGAACGGGAAAGGCCTTAGCCCCAGGGTGAGAGGGGTTGATTGTGGGCTGCCAGGGACAGTTTCAGGAGAGGAATGTCGTTCAGTCTTGACTCCCTGCGTTTGGCAGCTATTCCTGGACGTTCGGCATGTTTTTGAATGGAAGGCTGCTCCGGCCAAGAGCAGTGCATAAGGATGTAGTGTTTGGAGCGTTCCCCGGAAGGGGAAAGGCCTTAGCCCCAGGGTGAAAGGGGTTGATTGTGGGCTGCCAGGGACAGTTTCAGGAGAGGAATGTCTTTCAGTCTTGACTCCCTGCGTTTGTAAGCTATTCCTGGACGTTCGGCATGTTTTTGAATGGAAGGCTGCTCCGGCCGAGACCAGTCCCTTAGGATGTAGTGTTTGGAGCGTTCCCCGGAAGGGGAAAGGCCTTAGCCGCAGGGTTGGAGGGCCTGATTGTGGGCTGCAAGGTAGAGTTTGAGGAGCGGTATGTATTTCAGTCTTGACTCCCTGCGTTTGGCAACTATTCCTGGACGTTCGGCATGTTTTTGAATTGAAGGCTGCTCCGGCCGAGACCAGTGCCTAAGGGTGTAGTGTTTGGAGCGTTCCCCGGAAGGGGAAAGGCCTTAGCCCCAGGGTGAGAGGGCTTGATTGTGGGCTGCCAGGGACACTTTAAGGAGAGGAATGTCTTTTAGTCTTGACTCCCTGCGTATGGCAGCTATTCCTGGACGTTCGGCATGTTTTTGAATGGAAGGCTGCTCCGACCGAGACCAGTGCATAAGGATGTAGTGTTTGGAGCGTTTCCCGGAAGGGGAAAGACCTTAGCCCCAGGGTGAGAGGGCTTGATTGTGGGCTACCAGGGACAGTTTCAGGAGAGGAATGTTATTCAGTCTTGACTCCCTGCGTATGGCAGCTAGTCCTGGACGTTCAGCATGTTTTTGAATGGAAGGCTGCTCTGGCCGTGAGCAGTGCCTAGAGATGTAGTTTTTGGAGCGTTTCCCGGAAGGGGAAAGGCCTTAGCCCCAAAGTGAAAGGGGTTGATTGTGGGCTACCAGGGGTAGTTTCAGGAGAGGAATGTCTTTCAGTCTTGACTCCCTGCTTTGGTAAGCTATTCCTGGACTTTCGGCCTGTTTTTCAATGGAAGGCTGCTCCGGCCGAGACTAGTGCCTAGGGAAGTAGTCTTAGGAGTATTACGCAGAAAAGAAAAGGCCTTAGCCCCAGCGTGAGAGGGGTTGTTTGTGGGCTGCCAGGGATAGTTTCAGGAGAGGAATGTCTTTTAGTCTTGACTCCCTGCGTTTGGCAGCTATTCCTGGACGTTCGGCATGTTTTTGAAGGGAAGGCTGCTCCGGCCGAGACCCGTGCATAAGGATGTAGTGTTTGGAGCGTTTCCCGGAAGGGGAAAGGCCTTAGCCTCATGGTGAGAGATGTTGATTGTGGGCTGCCAGGGACAGTTTCAGGAGAGGAATGTTTTTCAGTCTTGACTCCCTGCGTTTGGCAGCTATTCCTGGACGTTCGGCATGTTTTTGAATGGAAGGCTGCTCCGGCCGAGACTAGTGCCTAAGGGTGTAGTGTTTGGAGCGTTCCCCGGAAGCGGAAAGGCCTTAGCCCCATGGTTGGAGGGCTTGTTTGTGGGCTACCAGGGGTAATTTCAGGAGAGGAATGTCTTTTAGTCTTGACTCCCTGCGTTTGGCATCTATTTCTGGACGTTCGGCATGTTTTTGAATGGAAGGCTGCTCCGGCCGAGAGCAGTGCCTAAGGGTGTAGTGTTTGGAGCGTTCCCCGGAAGGGGAAATGCCTTAGCCCCAGGGTTGGAGGGCTTGATTGTGGGCTGCCAGGGACAGTTTCAGGAGAGGAATGTCTTTCAGTCTTGACTCCCTGCGTTTGGCAGCTATTCCTGGACGTTCAGCATGTTTTTGAATGGAAGGCTGCTCCGGCCGAGACCAGTCCTTTAGGATGTAGTGTTTGGAGCTTTACCGGGAAGCGGAAAGACCTTAGCCCCAAGGTGAGAGGGGTTGATTGTGGGCTGCCAGGGACAGATTCATGAGAGGAATGTCTTTTAGTCTTGACTCCCTGCGTTTGGCAGCTATTCCTGGACGTTCTGCATGTTCTTAAATGGAAGGCTGCTCCGGCCGAGACCAGTGCCTAAGGGTGTAGTGTTTGGAGCGTTCCCCGGAAGGGGAAATGCCTTACCCCCAGGGTTGGAGGGCTTGATTGTGGGCTGCCAGGGACAGTTTCAGGAGAGGAATGTTTTTCAGTCTTGACTCCCTGCGTTTGGCATCTATCACTGGACGTTCGGCATGTTTTTGAATGGAAGGCTGCTCCGGCCGAGACCAGTCCCTTAGGATGTAGTGTTTGGAGCATTCCCCGGAAGGGGAAAGGCCTTAGCCCCAGGGTGAGAGGGGTTGATTGTGGGCTGCCAGGGACAGTTTCAGGAGAGGAAAGTCTTTTAGTCTTGACTCCCTGCGTTTGGAAGCTATTCCTGGACGTTCTGCATGTTTTTCAATGGAAGGCTGCTCCGGCCGAGACTAGTGCCTAGGGAAGTACTCTTAGGAGTATTACGCAGAAAAGAAAAGGCCTTAGCCCCAGCGTGAGAGGGGTTGTTTGTGGGCTGCCAGGGATAGTTTCAGGAGAGGAATGTCTTTTAGTCTTGACTCCCTGCGTTTGGAAGCTATTCCTGGACGTTCGGCCTGTGTTTGAAGGGAAGGCTGCTCCGGCCGAGACCAGGAACTAGAAAAGTAGTCTTAGGAGAGTTTCCCGGAACGGGAACGGCCTTAGCCGAAGGGTGAGAGGGGTTGATTGTGAGCTGCCAGGGATAGATTCAGGAGTGGTATGTCTTTCAGCCATGACTCCCTGCGTTTGGCAGCTATTCCTGGACGTTCGAGATGGCATGGTTTTGAATGGAAGGCTTCTCCGGCCGAGACCCGTGCATAAGGATGTAGTGTTTGGAGCGTTTCTCGGAAGGGGAAAGGCCTTAGCCTCATGGTGAGAGATGTTGATTGTGTCCTGCCAGGGACAGTTTCAGGAGAGGAATGTTTTTCAGTCTTGACTCCCTGCGTTTGGCAGCTATTCCTGGACGTTCGGCATGTTTTTGAATGGAAGGCTGCTCCGGCCGAGACCAGTGCCTAAGGGTGTAGTGTTTGGAGCGTTTCCCGGAAGGGGAAAGGCCTTAGCCCCAGGGTTGAGAGGGCTTGATTGTGGGCTGCCAGGGGTAGTTTCAGGAGAGGAATGTCTTTCAGTCTTGACTCCCTACGTTGGTAAGCTCTTCCTGGACGTTCGGCCTGTTTTTGAATGGAAGGCTGCTCCGGCAGAGACCAGGAACTAGAAAAGTAGTCTTGGGAGAGTTTCCCGGAAGGGGAATGGCCTTAGCCCCAGGATGAGAGGGGTTGATTGTGGGCTGGAAGGTAGAGTTTCAGGAGCGGTATGTATTTCAGTCTTGCGTCCCTGCGTTTGGCAGCTATTCCTGGACGTTCGGCATGTTTTTGAATGGAAGGCTGCTCTGGCCGAGAGCAGTGCCTAGAGATGTAGAGTTTGGAGCGTTTCCCGGAAGGGGAAAGACCTTAGCCTCAGGGTGAGAGGGGTTGATTGTGGGCTGCCAGGGACAGATTCAGGAGAGGAATGTCTTTTAGTCTGGACTCCCTGCGTTTGTAAGCTATTCCTGGACGTTCGGCATGTTCTTGAATGGAAGGATGCTCCGGCCGAGACCAGTCCTTTAGGATGTAGTGTTTGGAGCGTTCCCCGGAAGGGGAAAGACCTTAGCCTTAGCGTGAGAGGGGTTGATTTTGGGCTGCCAGGGACAGTTTAAGGAGAGGAATGTCTTTTAGTCTGGACTCCCTGCGTTTGTAAGCTATTCCTGGACGTTCGGCATGTTTTTGAATGGAAGGCTGCTCCGGCCGAGACCAGTCCCTTAGGATGTAGTGTTTGGAGCGTTCCCCGGAAGGGGAAAGGCCTTAGCCTCAGGGTGAGAGGGGTTGATTGTGGGCTGCCAGGGGTAGTTTCAGGAGAGGAATGCCTTTCAGTCTTGACTCCCTGCGTTGGTAAGCTATTCCTGGACTTTTGCCCTGTTTTTCAATGGAAGGCTGCTCCGGCCGAGACTAGTGCCTAGGGAAGTAGTCTTAGGAGTATTACGCAGAAAAGAAAAGGCCTAAGCCCCAGCGTGAGAGGGGTTGTTTGTGGGCTGCCAGGGATAGTTTCAGGAGAGGAATGTCTTTTAGTCTTGACTCCCTGCGTTTGGCAGCTATTCCTGGACGTTCGGCCTGTGTTTGAAGGGAAGGCTGCTCCCACCGAGACCAGTGCATAAGGATGTAGTGTTTTTAGCGTTTCCCGGAAGGGGAAATGCCTTAGCCCCAGGGTTGGAGGGCTTGATTGTGGGCTGCCAGGGACAGTTTCAGGAGAGGAATGTTTTTCAGTCTTGACTCCCTGCGTTTGGCAGCTATTCCATGACGTTCAGCATGTTTTTGAATGGAAGGCTGCTCCGGCCGAGACCAGTGCTTAAAAGTGTAGTGTTTGGAGCGTTCCCCGGAAGGGGAAAGGCCTTAGCCCCAGGGTTGGAGGGCTTGATTGTGGGTTGCCAGGGACAGTTTCAGGAGAGGAATGTCTTTTAGTCTTGACTCCCTGCGTTTGTAAGCTATTCCTGGACGTTCGGCATGTTTTTGAATGGAAGGCTGCTCTGGCCGAGACCAGTGCCTAAGGGTGTAGTGTTTGGAGCGTTCCCCGGAAGGGGAAAGGCCTTAGCCCCAGGGTGAGAGGGGTTGATTGTGGGCTACCAGGGACAGTTTCAGGAGAGGAATGTCTTTTAGTCTTGACTCCCTGCGTTTGTAAGCTATTCCTGGACGTTCGGCATGGTTTTGAATGAAAGGCTTCTCCGGCTGAGACCCGTGCATAAGGATGTAGTGTTTGGAGCGTTTCCCGGAAGGGGAAAGGCCTTAGCCTCATGGTGAGAGATGTTGATTGTGGGCTGCCAGGGACAGTTTCAGGAGAGGAATGTTTTTCAGTCTTGACTCCCTGCGTTTGGCAGCTATTCCTGGACGTTCGTCATATTTTTGAATGGAAGGCTGCTCCGGCCGAGACTAGTGCCTAAGGGTGTAGTGTTTGGAGCGTTTCCCGGAAGGGGAAAGGCCTTAGCCCCATGGTTGGAGGGCTTGTTTGTGGGCTACCAGGGGTAATTTCAGGAGAGGAATGTCTTTTAGTCTTGACTCCCTGCGTTTGGCATCTATTCCTGGACGTTCGGCATGTTTTTGAATGGAAGGCTGCTCCGGCCGAGACCAGTGCCTAAGGGTGTAGTGTTTGGAGCGTTTCCCGGAAGGGGAAAGGCCTTAGCCCCAGGGTTGGAGGGCTTGATTGTGGGCTGCCAGGGACAGTTTCAGGAGAGGAATGTTTTTCAGTCTTGACTCCCTGCGTTTGGCAGCTATTCCATGACGTTCGGCATGTTTTTGAATGGAAGGCTGCTCCGGCCGAGACCAGGAACTAGAAAAGTAGTCTTGAGAGAGTTTCCCGGAACGGGAAAGGCCTTAGCCCCAGGGTTGGAGGGCTTGATTGTGGGCTGTCAGGGACAGTTTCAGGAGAGGAATGTCTTTCAGTCTTGACTCCCTGCGTTTGTAAGCTATTCCTGGACGTTCGGCATGTTTTTGAATGGAAGGCTGCTCCGGCCGAGACCAGTCCCTTAGGATGTAGTGTTTGGAGCGTTCCCCGGAAGGGGAAAGGCCTTAGCCCCAGGGTTGGAGGGCTTGATTGTGGGCTGCCAGGGACAGTTTCAGGAGAGGAATGTCTTTTAGTCTTGACTCCCTGCGTTTGGCAGCTATTCCTGGACTTTCGGCCTGTTTTTCAATGGAAGGCTGCTCCGGCCGAGACTAGTGCCTAGGGAAGTAATCTTAGGAGTATTACGCAGAAAAGAAAAGGCCTTAGCCCCAGCGTGAGAGGGGTTGTTTGTGGGCTGCCAGGGATAGTTTCAGGAGAGGAATGTCTTTTAGTTTTGACTCCCTGCGTTTGGCAGCTATTCCTGGACGTTCGGCCTGTGTTTGAAGGGAAGGCTGCTCCGGCCGAGACCAGGAACTAGAAAAGTAGTCTTAGGAGAGTTTCCCGGAACGGGAACGGCCTTAGCCGAAGGGTGAGAGGGGTTGATTGTGAGCTGCCAGGGATAGATTCAGGAGTGGTATGTCTTTCAGCCATGACTCCCTGCGTTTGGCAGCTATTCCTGGACGTTCGGCATGGTTTTGAATGAAAGGCTTCTCCGGCTGAGAGCCGTGCATAAGGATGTAGTGTTTGGAGCGTTTCCCGGAAGGGGAAAGGCCTTAGCCCCAGGGTTGGAGGGCTTGATTGTGGGCTGCCAGGGACAGTTTCAGGAGAGGAATGTTTTTCAGTCTTGACTCCCTGCGTTTGGCAGCTATTCCATGACGTTCGGCATGTTTTTGAATGGAAGGCTGCTCCGGCCGAGACCAGGAACTAGAAAAGTAGTCTTGAGAGAGTTTCCCGGAACGGGAAAGGCCTTAGCCCCAGGGTGAGAGGGGTTGATTGTGGGCTGCCAGGGACAGTTTCAGGAGAGGAATGTCTTTCAGTCTTGACTCCCTGCGTTTGGCAGCTATTCCTGGACGTTCGGCATGTTTTTGAATGGAAGGCTGCTCCGGCCGAGACCAGTGCCTAAGGATGTAGTGTTTGGAGCGTTCCCCGGAAGGGGAAAGGCCTTAGCCCCAGGGTTGGAGGGCTTGATTGTGGGCTGTCAGGGACAGTTTCAGGAGAGGAATGTCTTTCAGTCTTGACTCCCTGCGTTTGTAAGCTATTCCTGGACGTTCGGCATGTTTTTGAATGGAAGGCTGCTCCGGCCGAGACCAGTCCCTTAGGATGTAGTGTTTGGAGCGTTCCCCGGAAGGGGAAAGGCCTTAGCCGCAGGGTTGGAGGGCTTGATTGTGGGCTGCCAGGGACAGTTTCAGGAGAGGAATGTCTTTTAGTCTTGACTCCCTGCGTTTGGCAGCTATTCCTGGACTTTCGGCCTGTTTTTCAATGGAAGGCTGCTCCGGCCGAGACTAGTGCCTAGGGAAGTAATCTTAGGAGTATTACGCAGAAAAGAAAAGGCCTTAGCCCCAGCGTGAGAGGGGTTGTTTGTGGGCTGCCAGGGATAGTTTCAGGAGAGGAATGTCTTTTAGTCTTGACTCCCTGCGTTTGGCAGCTATTCCTGGACGTTCGGCCTGTGTTTGAAGGGAAGGCTGCTCCGGCCGAGACCAGGAACTAGAAAAGTAGTCTTAGGAGAGTTTCCCGGAACGGGAACGGCCTTAGCCGAAGGGTGAGAGGGGTTGATTGTGAGCTGCCAGGGATAGATTCAGGAGTGGTATGTCTTTCAGCCATGACTCCCTGCGTTTGGCAGCTATTCCTGGACGTTCGGCATGGTTTTGAATGAAAGGCTTCTCCGGCTGAGAGCCGTGCATAAGGATGTAGTGTTTGGAGCGTTTCCCGGAAGGGGAAAGGCCTTAGCCTCATGGTGAGAGATGTTGATTGTGGGCTGCCAGGGACAGTTTCAGGAGAGGAATGTTTTTCAGTCTTGACTCCCTGCGTTTGGCAGCTATTCCTGGACGTTCGTCATATTTTTGAATGGAAGGCTGCTCCGGCCGAGACTAGTGCCTAAGGGTGTAGTGTTTGGAGCGTTCCCCGGAAGGGGAAAGGCCTTAGCCCCAGGGTTGGAGGGCTTGATTGTGGGCTGCCAGGGACAGTTTCAGGAGAGGAATGTTTTTCAGTCTTGACTCCCTGCGTTTGGCAGCTATTCCATGACGTTCGGCATGTTTTTGAATGGAAGGCTGCTCCGGCCGAGACCAGGAACTAGAAAAGTAGTCTTGAGAGAGTTTCCCGGAACGGGAAAGGCCTTAGCCCCAGGGTGAGAGGGGTTGATTGTGGGCTGCCAGGGACAGTTTCAGGAGAGGAATGTCTTTCAGTCTTGACTCCCTGCGTTTGGCAGCTATTCCTGGACGTTCGGCATGTTTTTGAATGGAAGGCTGCTCCGGCCGAGAGCAGTGCCTAAGGATGTAGTGTTTGGAGCGTTTCCCGGAAGGGGAAAGGCCTTAGCCCCAGGGTTGGAGGGCTTGATTGTGGGCTGCCAGGGACAGTTTCAGGACAGGAATGTCTTTCAGTCTTGACTCCCTGCGTTTGTAAGCTATTCCTGGACGTTCGGCATGTTTTTGAATGGAAGGCTGCTCCGGCCGAGACCAGTCCCTTAGGATGTAGTGTTTGGAGCATTCCCCGTAAGGGGAAAGGCCTTAGCCCCAGGGTGAGAGGAGTTGATTGTGGGCTGCCAGGGACAGTTTCAGGAGAGGAATGTCTTTTAGTCTTGACTCCCTGCGTTTGGAAGCTATTCCTGGATGTTCTGCATGTTTTTCAATGGAAGGCTGATCCGGCCGAGACTAGTGCCTAGGGAAGTACTCTTAGGAGTATTACGCAGAAAAGAAAAGGCCTTAGCCCCAGCGTGAGAGGGGTTGTTTGTGGGCTGCCAGGGATAGTTTCAGGAGAGGAATGTCTTTTAGTCTTGACTCCCTGCGTATGGCAGCTATTCCTGGACGTTCGGCATGTTTTTGAATGGAAGGCTGCTCCGGCCGAGACCAGTCTCTTAGATTGTAGTGTTTGGAGCGTTCCCCGGATGGGGAAAGACCTTAGCCTCAGGGTTGGAGGGCTTGATTGTGGGCTGCAAGGTAGAGTTTGAGGAGCGGTATGTATTTCAGTCTTGACTCCCTGCGTTTGGCAACTATTCCTGGACGTTCGGCATGTTTTTGAATGGAAGGCTGCTCCGGCCGAGACCAGTCCCTTAAGATGTAGTGTTTGGAGCGTTCCCCGGAAGGGGAAAGGCCTTAGCCCCAGGGTTGGAGGGGTTGATTGTGGGCTGCCAGGGACACTTTAAGGAGAGGAATGTCTTTTAGTCTTGACTCCCTGCGTATGGCAGCTATTCCTGGACGTTCGGCATGTTTTTGAATGGAAGGCTGCTCCGACCGAGACCAGTGCATAAGGATGTAGTGTTTGGAGCGTTTCCCGGAAGGGGAAAGACCTTAGCCTCAGGGTGAGAGGGCTTGATTGTGGGCTACCAGGGACAGTTTCAGGAGAGGAATGTTATTCAGTCTTGACTCCCTGCGTATGGCAGCTAGTCCTGGACGTTCAGCATGTTTTTGAATGGAAGGCTGCTCTGGCCGTGAGCAGTGCCTAGAGATGTAGTTTTTGGAGCGTTTCCCGGAAGGGGAAATGCCTTAGCCCCAAAGTGAGAGGGGTTGATTGTGGGCTGCCAGGGGTAGTTTCAGGAGAGGAATGTCTTTCAGTCTTGACTCCCTGCGTTAGGCAGCTATTCCTGGACGTTCAGCATGTTTTTGAATGGAAGGGTGCTCTGGCCGAGACCAGGAACTGGAAAAGTAGTCTTGGGAGAGTTTCCCGGAAGGGGAAAGGCCTTCGCCCCAGGGTGAGAGTGGTTGATTGTGGGCTTCCAGGGGTAGTTTCAGGAGAGGAATGTCTTTCAGTCTTGACTCCCTGCGTTTGTAAGCTATTCCTGGACGTTCAGCATGTTTTTGAGTGGAAGGTTGCTCCGGCCGAGACCAGTCCTTTAGGATGTAGTGTTTGGAGCTTTACCCGGAAGGGGAAAGGCCTTAGCCTCAGGGTGAGAGGGGTTGATTGTGGGCTGCCAGGGACAGTTTCAGGAGTGGTATGTCTTTCAGCCATGACTCCCTGCGTTTGGCAGCTATTCCTGGACGTTCGAGATGGTTTTAAATATAAGGCTGCTCCGGCCGAGACCAGTGCCTAAGGGTGTAGTGTTTGGAGCGTTCCCCGGAAGGGGAAAGGCCTTGAGAGAGGATTGATTGGGCTGCCAGGGACAGTTTCAGGAGAGGAATGTCTTTGAGTCTTGACTCCCTGCGTTTGGAAGCTATTCCATGCTCGGCATGTTTTGAATGGAAGGCTGCTCCGGCCAGACCAGTTCTAAGGGTGAGTGTGGAGCGTTCCCGGAGGGAAGGCTAGCCCAGATTGGAGGGGTTGATTGTGGGCTGCCAGGGACAGTTTCAGGAGAGGAATGTCTTTCAGTCTTGACTCCCTGCGTTTGGCATGCTATTTCTGGACGTTCGGCATGTTTTTGAATGGAAGGCTGCTCCGGCCGAGACCAGTGCCTAAGGGTGTAGTGTTTGGAGCGTTCCCCGGAAGGGGAAAGGCCTTAGCCCTAAGGTGAGAGGGGTTGATTGTGGGCTGCCAGGGGTAGTTTCAGGAGAGGAATGTCTTTCAGTCTTGACTCCCTGCGTTGGTAAGCTATTCCTGGACGTTCGGCCTGTTTTTGAATGGAAGGCTGCTCCGGCCGAGACCAGGAACTAGAAAAGTAGTCTTGGGAGACTTTATCGGAACAGGAATGGCCTTAGCCCCAGGATGAGAGGGGTTGATTGTGGGCTGCAAGGTAGAGTTTCAGGAGCGGTATGTATTTCAGTCTTCACTCCCTGCGTTTGGCAGCTATTCCTGGACGTTCGGCATGTTTTTGAATTGAAGGCTGCTCCGGCCGAGACCATTGCCTAAGGGTGTAGTGTTTGGAGCGTTTCCCGGAAGGGGAAAGACCTTAGCCTCAGGGTGAGAGGGGTTGATTGTGGGCTGCCAGGGACAGATTCAGGAGAGGAATGTCTTTTAGTATTGACTCCCTGCGTTTGGCAGGTATTCCTGGACGTTCGGCATGTTCTTGAATGGAAGGCTGCTCCGGCCGAGACCAGTCCCTTAGGATGTAGTGTTTGGAGCGTTTCCCGGAAGGGGAAAGGCCTTAGCCCCAGGGTTGGAGGGCTTGATTGTGGGCTGCCAGGGACAGTTTCAGGACAGGAATGTCTTTTAGTCTGGACTCCTTGCGTATGGCAGCTATTCCTGGACGTTCGGCATGTATTTGAATGGAAGGCTGCTCCTGCCGAGACCAGTCCTTTAGGATGTAGGTTTTGGAGCCTTTCCCGGAAGGGGAAAGGCCTTAGCCCCAGGGTTGAGAGGGCTTGATTGTGGGCTGCAAGGTAGAGTTTCAGGAGCGGTATGTATTTCAGTCTTGACTCCCTGCGTTTGGCAACTATTCCTGGACGTTCGGCATGTTTTGGAATGGAAGGCTGCTCCGGCCGAGACCAGTCCCTTAGGATGTAGTGTTTGGAGCGTTCCCCGGAAGGGGAAAGGCCTTAGCCACAGGGTGAGAGGGGTTGATTGTGGGCTGCCAGGGACAGTTTCAGGAGAGGA
>BSDF01000197.1:0-19734 GCA_027925045.1 Hypotaenidia okinawae
AGCTGCCTTACCTGACCTGCTACCTGAACAGACCTGCTGCCCGCTGACAAAATACCTGTTCTGATGGGCCGCTAGCCCTGATGGGCCAAATCACCTCACCGGCCACCTGACCTGCCTTAACTTACCAGCCACCTGATCTGATCTGCTACCTTAACTTACCATCCGACTGACATGACCAGCGACCTGATATGACCAGTTGCATTACCTGACTGTCCTGGTTTCAGTCAGGATAGAGTTAACTTCATTTGTAGCAGCTGATGGCATGCTGTGTTTGGGAATTAAAATGAAAGCAGTGCTGAGAACACCCTGATGTTCTTAGTTGCAGTCAGACAGTCAAGGACTTTTCTCAGCTTCTTCGTATTTCTCTATTCATGAGAAAGGAGGGGCGAAGCCAGGACAGGTGACCCAGATGGGCCAAAGAGTGTATTCCATGCCAATTATGTCCTGCCCAGGATAACGGGGGGTGGATGGGAGGAAGAAGAGGGGCGGTGGCGGGACGCGTGCTGCTTGGGGGGACGGTCGGGTTCTGGGACAGCTCTGGGTGGTACGGCCTGAGTTGTGTGGGTCGGGGAGAAACTGCATTGGGGATCAAGAGTTTCATCTTCTTTTGCTCTAAAGTCCTGTTAGCATTGGTATATTTTATCTTTCTGTTATCTTAGTAAACTATCCTTATCCCAAACCCACGGGCCTCTTAGTTTCTTGGTTTTGGAGTTATTTGCCCCTTCCTTTTCCCTTCCCTTGTTTCCCCCCTTTTCCCTCTTCCCCTGCTCTTTTACTTTAAGAAGCAGGCAGCTGCGTGGATCTCAGCCCACAGCCGGGGTGAAACCACGACACTGACCCACCTCCTTACTTAACCAGCTGGATGACGTGAGCAGCCACTTCACCTGACATGACAGTCTGCCTGACATGACCTGCCACCTCATCTGACCCTCCCTTTGATCTGACTCACTGCCAGAACTGACCAAGTGCCTTATTTGACCCACTGCCTGCTGTGAGCGGCCTCCTTCCTGACTGGACGACTGATGTTACCAGCCACCTTACATTATCTACTGCCATACATGACTAGTCAAATGACCAAAATTTGACACTCTCTGTGTCAAACAATTTACTGAAGTCCAGGTATACCACTTCCACATTAAGCGGGTCACCTGTCATAGAAGGTGATCAGGTTAGTTTGACAGGATCTACCTTTTGTAAATCCATGTTGACTAGGCCACGCATGTGCTGCATGATAGCACCCAAGATGACCCTGTCCGTGATCTTCCCTGGGACTGAGGTCAGACTGACAGGCCTGTAGTTCCTTGGATCCTCCGTCTGGCCGTTCTTATATATGGTGTAACATCTGCCAGCTTTCCAGTTGAGTGGAACTTCCCATCTGTCAGGACTGCTGATAGATGATGGAAAGGGGTTTGGCAAGCACATCTGACAGCTCTCTCAGCACCCTCTGGTGAATCCCGTCTGGCCCCATTGACTTGTGGGTATCTAACTAGCCAAGTAGGTTGCTAATCATTTCTTCCTGAACCATGGGAACTTTGTTATTCTTCCCCTCCCTGTCAGCCAGTTCCTGAGGATGAATACTCAGGGAATATCCATCTTTACTATTAAAGACTGAGGTAAAGAAGGAATTAAGGACCTCAGCCTTGTCCTCATACCTTGTCACTAATGTTTCCTCTGCATCCAATAAGGGCTGGAGGTACTCCTTGACCCTTCTTTTACTGTTAATATAGCTATAGAAGGACTTTTTATTATCCTTTACAGAACTGGCCAGTCTGAGTTCCAGTTCAGCTTTAGCCCTTCTGACTTTCTCCCTGCATGATCTCACTACATTCCTATAGTCATCCCAAGACACCTGCCCCTTATTCCAAAGTTCATATTTTTCCCTCTTTTCCAGATATCTTCCTGGATCTCCCTACTCAGCCAAGCTGGCTTCCTTCCTCACTGACTCCTCTTCCGACAGACTGGGACAGCCTGTTCTTGTACCGCCAAGATTTTCTTCTTGAGCAGCAACCAACAATCTTGGGCTCCTTTGCCCTCAAGGGCTGTCTCCCATGGAATCTTATCGAGCAGCTTTCTGAACAGTCCAAAGTCAGCCCTATGTCTAAGTCTAAGGTACTTGTTCTGCTGTCTCCCTTCCTTACTTCTCCCAGTACTAAGAATTCTATCTGCTCATGATCACTATGCCCCAGGCGTCCTCCAACACTCACATCCCCCACTAGGCCTTCTCTGTTTACAAACAACAAGTCCAGCAGGGCACCTTCACCACGTTCACCAGCTGGATCAGGAAGTTGTCTTCCAAACACTCCAGGAACCTGCTAGACTGCTTCCTCCCTGCTGTATTGTACCTCCAGGAGACATCTGGTAAGTTGAAGTCCCCAATAAGGATGAGGGCTAGTGATTGCGAGACTTCTCCCAGTTGTTTAAAAAACAACTCATCAGCTTCCTCCTCCTGGTCAAGTAGTCTATGGTAGACTCCCATCACTATAGCTCCTCTGATTTTTACCCAGAGACATTAAACCCTGTCTTCACCATACTACAGATCCAGGCTGTCAACGCATTCTCAGACATACAGGGCTACCCCACCTCCTCTCCTACCCTGCCTGTCACACTTTTATAGTTTATAACCAGCAATTGTAGCACTCCAGTCATGTGAATTATCCCACCATGTTTCTGTGATGACAATCCTTTAGTAACAAAAACTCCTAATTCCTCTTCATAGTTACCCATGTTACATGCGTTGGAAGAGATGCACATCAGCTGGTCTTGCTTTCCAAGTGACAGCTGGTTAAGTTACCTAGCCCATCAGTAGTAGTTACATATATAATCTGAATTAGCACACTATACCCCTGGTTAAATAGGGAGGCTGACCGGAGATAATTGCCAGCATATTACCCGTTAGTAACTCCACCACACCCAGACTTTTTTCCATCTAGCCTGGCCTTGTTCCCCTCTGTCCAGCAGAGAAAAATCCCTAGGAAAATATTAGGAGGGTTCCCTGGAAAAAGAAAGACCTGATCCGCAGGATCAGAGAGTCAATTTCAGCCATGGCTCCTTTACTTCAGGAGTTACTTCTGAACATTGAGCATGTGTGAAATGGAATGTAGATGAATGCAAGAAAAATAATTTGGGAAATATTAGGAGGGTTCACTGGCAAAGGAATGTCGTGAGCACAATGGTGGAAGGGGCTGCTTGTGGGCCCAATGGTGACGTATCGGGACAGGTATGACTTTCAATCCATGTTCCTTTGCTTTGGGAGCTATTGCTGAACGTTTAGCATGTTTAGAATTGAAAAGAAAGCCCTGATCCACGGATCCATGGAAAGTATCAGGCCAAGTACGGCTTTCAGTCCTGGCACCTGTGCTTTGGAAGCTTCTGCTGGACAATTAGCATGTTTGAAAAAGAATGCAGATGTAAGCAAGAAAAAAAATTGGGAAATATTAGGAGGGATCCCTGGAATTGAAAATCCATGAGCTCCTGGGTGAGATGGGCTGCTGGTGGGCTTCTTGTGAGTTTTCTGTCCAGGTGTGTCTTCCAGTCCTGGCTCCTTTGGTTTGGGAGTTATTGCTGGATGTTAAGCATGTTTTGAATTGAATGTGGAGGGGGGCGAGTGAAAACTCTAGGGAAGTATTTGAAGGTTTCCCTGGAAAAGGAAAGCACTGGTTCACAGGGTCTGATGTCCCTGTGTGTTACATGGGGAGGGTTCAGGCCAAGTATGTCTTTCAGTTCTCTCTTTTTGCTTTGGGAGTTACTGCCGCTGAACTTTTAGCAAGTTTGAACTGGAATGTGAATGAAGCCACTGAAAACGCTGAGAGAAGTATTAGGAGTTTTCCCTGGCAAAGAAAGTTTTGAGCCCATGTGAGAGAGGCTTTTGTGGGACCCACGCCAAGGTCTAACATGAGCGATGTCTGTCTTTCATTCCTGGCTCCTTTACTTTGGGAACTACTGCTGATCATTTAGCATATTTTGAATTGAATGTGGATTGGGCTGAGTGAAAACTCTAGGGAAGTATTAGGAGGTTTCCCTGGAAAAGGAAAGCCCTGAGCCCCAGGGTCAGAGGGGCACCCTGTGTGCTACATGGGGAGGGTTCAGGCCAGGTATGTCTTTCATCTCTCTCCCTTTTGCTTTGGGAGTTACTGCTGCTGATCATTTAGCATATTTTGAATTGAATGTGGATGGGGTGGAGTGAAAATTCTGGGGGAGTATTAGGAGGGTTCCCTGGAAAAGGAAAGCCCTGACTGCAAGACTGAGCGGGGCAGCTTCTGGGGTCCATGGAAAGTATCAGGCCGTGTATGGTTTTCAGTCCTGCCACCTGTGCTTAGGAGATTCTGCTAGATGTTTAGCATGTTTTGAATTGCAGTCAGCTCCAGCCAAGACAAAGTGCTCAGGAGGTACAAGAACTCTTTCAGGTATCCTGGAAAAGGAAAAAACTACACACTAGAGTGATAGAGGCTGCTTGTGTGATCCCTAGGGAGTTTTCAGGACAGCTATGTCTTTAAGTCCTAGCTGCTTTAGTTTGAGAGTTATTCCTGGACGTTTAGTATGTTTTGAATTGCAGTCTGCTATGACCGAGAAAAACCGCTCAGGAGGTATTTGGACTATTTCAGCAATACCGACAAAGGAAAAGGCTGAGTGCCAGAGTGACAGGGGCTGCTTGTGTGTTGTCTTAAGAGGTTTCAGACAAGGTATGTCTTTCAGACCTGGCTTCTTTTGTTTGGGAGTTCTTGCTGGACGTTTAGCATGTTTTGAATTGCAGTCTGCTACGGCCGACAGAAAATGCTCAGGAGGTACTAGGACTGTTTCAAGTTTCCTGGCAAAGGAAAAGGCTGAGAGCCAGAGTGACAGGGGCTGCTTATGTGCTCCCTGGGCAAGTTTCAGGCCAGCTATGTCTTTCAGTCCTGCCTGCTTTAGTTTGGGATCTATTGCTGGATGTTTAGCATGTTTACACTTGCAGTCTGCTCCGGCAAGGAGAAAATGGTCAGGAGGTAGTAGGACTGATTTATGTTTCCTGGAAAAGTAAAAGGCTGAGCAGCAGAGTAACAGGAGCTGCTTCTGTCTCTCCTGGGGAGGTTTCAGGTCAGCTATGTCTTTCAGTCCTGGCTGCTTCAGTTTGGGAGGTATTGCTGGACGTTTAGCATATATGAATTGCAGTCTGCTACAGCCGATAGAAAGTGCTCAGGAGGTACTAGGACTGTTTCATGTTTCCTGTCATAGGAAAAGGCTGAGCACAAGAGTGAGAGGGGCTGCTTGTGTGTTCCCTGGGGAGGTTTAAGGCCAAGATATGTCATTCAGTCCTGCTGCTTTACTTGGGGAATTATTGCTGGATGTTTAGCATGTTTTCAATTGCAGTCTCCACCAGCCCAGACAAACAGCTCGGGAGGTATTAAAACTGTTTAAGGATTCCTGGCAAAGGAAAAGCCTGAGCACCGGAGTGAAAGGGGCTGCTTGTGTGGTCCCTGGGAAGGTTTCAGGCCAGCTAAGTCTTTAACTGTTTGCTGCTTTAGTTTGGGAGGTATGCTGGACATTTAGCATGTTTTGAATTGCAGACTGCTATGTCCGAGAAAAACACCTGAGGAGGTACCAGGAATGTTCCCTCTTTCCTGGCAAAGGAAAAGGCTGAGAGCCAGAGTGACAGGGGCTGCTTCTGTGTTGTCTTAAGAGGTTTCAGACAAGGTATGTATTTCACTACTAGCTGCTTTAGTTTGGGAGTTCTTGCTGGACGTTTAGCATGTTTTGAATTGCTGTCTGCTCCGGCCGAGAAAAACACCTGAGGAGGTACCAGGAATGTTATCTCTTTCCTGGCAAAGGAAAAGGCTGAGAGCCAGAGTGACAGGGTTTGCTTCTGTGTTCTCTATAAGAGATTTCAGACAAGGTATTTTTTTCACCATTATCTTCTTTACTTTGGGAGTTCTTGCTGGACGTTTAGCATGTTTTGAATTGCAGTCTGCTACGGCCGAGAAAAACACCTGAGGAGGTACCAGGAACGTTCCCTCTTTCCTGGCAAAGCAAAAGGCTGAGAGCCAGAGTGACAGGGTTTGCTTCTGTCTTCTCTTAAGAGGTTTCACACAAGGTACATCTTTCAGACCTGGCTTCTTTGGTTTGGGAGTTCTTCCTGGACGTTTAGCATGTTTTGAATTGCAGTATGCTGCGGCCCAAGAAAAGACCTTTAGGGGGTGCCAGGAATGTTCCCCCATTCCTGGCAAAGGAAAAGGCTGAGATCCAGAGTGACAGGGGATGCTTCCATGTTGTCTTAAGAGGTTTCAGACAAGGTATGTCTTTCAGACCTGGCTTTTTGAGTTTGGGAGTACTTGCTGGAAGTTTAGCATGTTTTGAGATACAGTATGCTGCGGCCGAGGAAAACACCTTTAGGAGGTACCAGGAACGTTCCCTCTTTCCTGGCAAAGCAAAAGGCTGAGAGCCAGAGTGACAGGGGCTGCTTCTCTGTTCTCTTAAGAGATTTCAGACAAGGTACACATGTATTTCTGATCTGCCTTCTGTAATTTGGGAGTTCTTGCTAGACGTCTAGCATGTTTTGAATTGCAGTCTGCTACGGCCGAGAAAAAATCTTTATTGAGGATGTACCAAGACTGTTCCCTCTTTCCTGGCAAAGGAAAAGGATGAGAGCCAGAGTGACAGGGGCTGCTTCTGTGTTGTCTGAAGAGATTTCAGACAAGGTATATCTTTCAGACCTGGCTTCTTATATTTGGGAGTTCTTGCTGGACGTTTAGCATGTTTTGAATTGCAGTCTGCTAGGGCCGAGAAAAACAGCTGAGGAGGTACGAGGAACGTTCCCTCTTTCTTGGCAAAGGAAAAGGCTCAGAGCCAGAGTGAGAGGGTCTGCTTCTGTGTTGTCTTAAGAGGTTTCACGCAAGGTATGTCTTTCACACCTGGCTTCTTTTATTTGGGAGTTCTTGCTGGACGTTTAGCATGTTTTGAATTGCAGTCTGCTAGGGCCGAGAAAAACACCTGAGGAGGTACCAGGAATATTCCCTCTTTCCTGGCAAAGGAAAAGTCTGAGAGCCAGAGTGACTGGGATGCTTCTGGTTTTTTTTGATGTGATTTCATACACGGTATGTATTTCACCACTAGCTCGTTTAGTTTGGGAGTTCTTGCTGGACGTTTAGCATGTTTTGAGTTGCAGTCTGCTAGGGCCGAGAAAATCACCTGAGGAGGTACGAGGAACGTTCCCTCTTTCCTGGCAAAGCAAAAGGCTCAGAGCCAGAGTGACAGGGACTGCTAATGTGTTTTCTGATGTGATTTAAGACAAGGTATGTGTTTCACCACTAGCTCCTTTAGTTTGGGAGTTCTTGCTGGACGTTTAGCATGTTATGAATTGCAGTCTGCTACTGCCGAGGAAAGCACCTTTAGGAGGAACCAGTAATGTTCCCTCTTTCCTGACAAAGGAAAAGGCTGAGAGCCAGAGTGACTGGGGCTGCTTCTGTGTTTTCTGATGTGATTTCATACAAGGTATGTGTTTCACCACTAGCTCTTTTAGTTTGGGAGTTCTTGCTGGACGTTTAGCATGTTCTGAGATACAGTATGCTACGGCCTAGGAAAACACCTTAGGAGGTACCAGGAACGTTCCCTCTTTCCTGGCAAATCAAAAGATGGGAGCCAGAGTGACAGGGGTTGCTTCTGTGTTGTCTGAAGAGATCTCAGACAAGGTATGTCTTTCAGACCTGGCTTCTTTGGTTTGGGAGTTCTTGCTGGACGTTTAGCATGTTTTGAATTGCAGTCTGCTACGGACCAGAAAATCACCTGAGGATGTATGAGGAACCTTTCCTCTTTCCTTGCAAAGTAAAAGGCTGAGAGCCAGAGTGACAGGGGCTGCTTCTGTGTTGTCTTAAGAGGTTTCAGACAAGGCATGTCTTTCAGACCTGGCTTCTTTGGTTTGGGAGTTCTTGCTGGACGTTTAGCATGTTTTGAATTGCAGTCTGCTAGGGCTGAGAAAAACACCTGAGGAGGTACCAGGAATGTTCCCTCTTTCCTGGCAAAGGAAAAGGCTGAGATCCAGGGTGACAGGGGCTGCTTCTGTGTTGTCTTAAGAGGTTCCAGACAAGGCATGTCTTTCAGACCTGGCTTATTTTCTTTGGGAGTTATTGCTGGACTTTTAGCATGTTTTGAATTGTAATCTGCTACGGCCGAGAAAAACACCTGAGGTGGTACCAGGAATGTTCCCTCTTTCCTGGCAAAGGAAAAGGCTGAGAGCCAGAGTGACAGGGGCTGCTTCTGTGTTGTCTTAAGAGGTTTCAGACAAGGTATGTCTTTGATACCTGGCTTCTTTTATTTGGGAGTTCTTGCTGGACGTTTAGCATGTTTAGAATTGGAGTCTGCTAGGGCTGAGAAAAACACCTGAGGAGGTACCAGGAATGTTCCCTCTTTCCTGGCAAAGGAAATGGCTGAGAGCCAGAGTGACAGGGGCTGCTTCTGTGTTGTCTTAAGAGGTTTCACGCAAGGTATGTCTTTCACACCTGGCTTCTTTTGTTTGGGAGTTCTTGCTGGACGTTTAGCATGTTTTGAATTGCAGTCTGCTAGGGCCGAGAAAAACACCTGAGGAGGTACGAGGAACGTTCCCTCTTTCCTGGCAAAGCAAAAGGCTGAGAGCCAGAGTGACAGGGGCTGCTTCTGTGATGTCTGAAGAGATTTCAGACAAGGTATATCTTTCAGACCTGGCTTCTTATATTTGGGAGTTCTTGCTGGACGTTTAGCATGTTTAGAATTGGAGTCTGCTAGGGCCGAGAAAAACAGCTGAGGAGGTACGAGGAATGTTCCCGCTTTCCTGGCAAAGGAAAAGGCTGAGAGCCAGAGTGACAGGGGCTGCTTCTGTGTTGTCTGAAGAGATTTCAGACAAGGTATATCTTTCAGACCTGGCTTCTTTTATTTGGGAGTTCTTGCTGGACGTTTAGCATGTTTTGAATTGCAGTCTGCTAGGGCCGAGAAAAACACCTGAGGAGGTACCAGGAATATTCCCTCTTTCCTGGCAAAGGAAAAGTCTGAGAGCCAGAGTGACTGGGATGCTTCTGGTTTTTTTTGATGTGATTTCATACACGGTATGTATTTCACCACTAGCTCGTTTAGTTTGGGAGTTCTTGCTGGATGTTTAGCATGTTTTGAATTGCAGTCTGCTAGGGCCGAGAAAAACACCTGAGGAGGTACGAGTAACGTTCCATCTTTCCTGGCAAAGGAAAAGGCTGAGAGCCAGAGTGACAGGGGTTGGTTCTGTCTTGTCTGAAGAGATTTCAGACAAGGTATATCTTTCAGACCTGACTTCTTTTATTTGGGAGTACTTGCTGGACGTTTAACATGTTTTGAATTGCAGTCTGCTAGGGCTGAGAAAAACAACTGAGGAGGTACCAGGAATGTTATCTCTTTCCTGGCAAAGTAAGAGGCTGAGAGCCAGAGTGACAGGGGCTGCTTCTGTGTTCCCTTAAGAGGTTTCAGACAAGGTATGTATTTCACCACTAGCTCGTTTAGTTTGGGAGTTCTTGCTGGACGTTTAGCATGTTTTGAATTGCAGTCTGCTAGGGCTGAGAAAATCACCTGAGGAGGTACGAGGAACGTTCCCTCTTTCCTGGCAAAGCAAAAGGCTCAGAGCCAGAGTGAGAGGGTCTGCTTCTGTGTTGTCTTAAGAGGTTTCACGCAAGGTATGTCTTTCAGACCACTAGCTCCTTTAGTTTGGGAGTTCTTGCTGGACGTTTAGCATGTTATGAATTGCAGTCTGCTACTGCCGAGGAAAGCACCTTTAGGAGGAAGCAGTAATGTTCCCTCTTTCCTGACAAAGGAAAAGGCTGAGAGCCAGAGTGACAGGGGCTGCTTCTGTGTTTTCTGATGTGATTTCATACAAGGTATGTGTTTCACCACTAGCTCATTTAGTTTGGGAGTTCTTGCTGGACGTTTAGCATGTTTTGAATTGCATACTGCCTCGGTTGAGGAAAACACCTGAGGGTGTACTAAGAACGTTCCCTCTTTCCTGGCAAAGGAAAAGGATGAGAGCCAGAGTGACAGGGGCTGCTTCTGTGTTGTCTTAAGAGGTTTCAGACAAGGTATGTCTTTGATACCTGGCGTCTTTTGTTTGGGAGTTCTTGCTGGACGTTTAGCATGTTTTGAATTGCAGTCTGCTGCGGCCGACAAAAACAGCTGAGGAGGTACGAGGAATGTTCCCGCTTTCCTGGCAAAGGAAAAGGCTGAGAGCCAGAGTGACAGGGGCTGCTTCTGTGTTGTCTGAAGAGATTTCAGACAAGGTATATCTTTCAGACCTGGCTTCTTTTATTTGGGAGTTCTTGCTGGACGTTTAGCATGTTTTGAATTGCAGTCTGCTAGGGCCGAGAAAAACACCTGAGGAGGTACCAGGAATATTCCCTCTTTCCTGGCAAAGGAAAAGTCTGAGAGCCAGAGTGACTGGGATGCTTCTGGTTTTTTTTGATGTGATTTCATACACGGTATGTATTTCACCACTAGCTCGTTTAGTTTGGGAGTTCTTGCTGGATGTTTAGCATGTTTTGAATTGCAGTCTGCTAGGGCCGAGAAAAACACCTGAGGAGGTACGAGTAACGTTCCATCTTTCCTGGCAAAGGAAAAGGCTGAGAGCCAGAGTGACAGGGGTTGGTTCTGTCTTGTCTGAAGAGATTTCAGACAAGGTATATCTTTCAGACCTGACTTCTTTTATTTGGGAGTACTTGCTGGACGTTTAACATGTTTTGAATTGCAGTCTGCTAGGGCTGAGAAAAACAACTGAGGAGGTACCAGGAATGTTATCTCTTTCCTGGCAAAGTAAGAGGCTGAGAGCCAGAGTGACAGGGGCTGCTTCTGTGTTGTCTTAAGAGGTTTCAGACAAGGTATGTATTTCACCACTAGCTCGTTTAGTTTGGGAGTTCTTGCTGGACGTTTAGCATGTTTTGAGTTGCAGTCTGCTAGGGCTGAGAAAATCACCTGAGGAGGTACGAGGAACGTTCCCTCTTTCCTGGCAAAGCAAAAGGCTCAGAGCCAGAGTGACAGGGACTGCTAATGTGTTTTCTGATGTGATTTAAGACAAGGTATGTGTTTCACCACTAGCTCCTTTAGTTTGGGAGTTCTTGCTGGACGTTTAGCATGTTATGAATTGCAGTCTGCTACTGCCGAGGAAAGCACCTTTAGGAGGAAGCAGTAATGTTCCCTCTTTCCTGACAAAGGAAAAGGCTGAGAGCCAGAGTGACAGGGGCTGCTTCTGTGTTTTCTGATGTGATTTCATACAAGGTATGTGTTTCACCACTAGCTCTTTTAGTTTGGGAGTTCTTGCTGGACGTTTAGCATGTTTTGAATTGCAGTCTGCTAGGGCTGGGAAAAACACCTGAGGAGGTATGAGGAACGTTTCCTCTTTCCTGGCAAAGCAAACGCTGAGAGCCAGAGTGACAGGGTTTGCTTCTGTCTTCTCTTAAGAGGTTTCAGACAAGGTATGTCTTTCAAACCTCTCCTCTTTAGTTTGGGAGTTCTTGCTGGACGTTTAGCATGTTTAGAATTGCATACTGCCTCGGTTGAGGAAAACACCTGAGGGTGTACTAAGAACGTTCCCTCTTTCCTGGCAAAGGAAAAGGATGAGAGCCAGAGTGACAGGGGCTGCTTCTGTGTTGTCTTAAGAGGTTTCAGACAAGGTATGTCTTTGATACCTGGCGTCTTTTGTTTGGGAGTTCTTGCTGGACGTTTAGCATGTTTTGAGTTGCAGTCTGCTGCGGCCGACAAAAACAGCTGAGGAGGTACGAGGAATGTTCCCGCTTTCCTGGCAAAGGAAAAGGCTGAGAGCCAGAGTGACAGGGGCTGCTTCTGTGTTGTCTTAAGAGGTTTCAGACAAGGCATGTCTTTCAGACCTGGCTTCTTTGGTTTGGGAGTTCTTGCTGGACGTTTAGCATGTTTTGAATTGCAGTCTGCTAGGGCTGAGAAAAACACCTGAGGAGGTACCAGGAATATTTCCTCTTTCCTGGCAAAGGAAAAGTCTGAGAGCCAGAGTGACTGGGATGCTTCTGGTTATTTTTGATGTGATTTCATACACGGTATGTATTTCACCACTAGCTCGTTTAGTTTGGGAGTTCTTGCTGGATGTTTAGCATGTTTTGAATTGCAGTCTGCTAGGGCCGAGAAAAACACCTGAGGAGGTACGAGTAACGTTCCATCTTTCCTGGCAAAGGAAAAGGCTGAGAGCCAGAGTGACAGGGGCTGCTTCTGTGTTGTCTTAAGAGATTTCAGACAAGGTATATCTTTCAGACCTGGCTTCTTATATTTGGGAGTTCTTGCTGGACGTTTAGCATGTTTTGAATTGCAGTCTGCTAGGGCCGAGAAAAACAGCTGAGGAGGTACGAGGAACGTTCCCTCTTTCTTGGCAAAGGAAAAGTCTGAGAGCCAGAGTGAGAGGGTCTGCTTCTGTGTTGTCTTAAGAGGTTTCACGCAAGGTATGTCTTTCACACCTGGCTTCTTTTATTTGGGAGTTCTTGCTGGACGTTTAGCATGTTTTGAATTGCAGTCTGCTAGGGCCGAGAAAAACACCTGAGGAGGTACCAGGAATATTCCCTCTTTCCTGGCAAAGGAAAAGTCTGAGAGCCAGAGTGACTGGGATGCTTCTGGTTTTTTTTGATGTGATTTAAGACAAGGTATGTATTTCACCACTAGCTCGTTTAGTTTGGGAGTTCTTGCTGGATGTTTAGCATGTTTTGAATTGCAGTCTGCTAGGGCCGAGAAAAACACCTGAGGAGGTACGAGTAACGTTCCATCTTTCCTGGCAAAGGAAAAGGCTGAGAGCCAGAGTGACAGGGGTTGGTTCTGTCTTGTCTGAAGAGATTTCAGACAAGGTATATCTTTCAGACCTGACTTCTTTTATTTGGGAGTACTTGCTGGACGTTTAACATGTTTTGAATTGCAGTCTGCTAGGGCTGAGAAAAACAACTGAGGAGGTACCAGGAATGTTATCTCTTTCCTGGCAAAGTAAGAGGCTGAGAGCCAGAGTGACAGGGGCTGCTTCTGTGTTCCCTTAAGAGGTTTCAGACAAGGTATGTATTTCACCACTAGCTCGTTTAGTTTGGGAGTTCTTGCTGGACGTTTAGCATGTTTTGAATTGCAGTCTGCTAGGGCCGAGAAAATCACCTGAGGAGGTACGAGGAAAGTTCCCTCTTTCCTGGCAAAGCAAAAGGCTCAGAGCCAGAGTGACAGGGACTGCTAATGTGTTTTCTGATGTGATTTAAGACAAGGTATGTGTTTCACCACTAGCTCCTTTAGTTTGGGAGTTCTTGCTGGACGTTTAGCATGTTATGAATTGGAGTCTGCTACTGCCGATGAAAGCACCTTTAGGAGGAACCAGTAATGTTCCCTCTTTCCTGACAAAGGAAAAGGCTGAGAGCCAGAGTGATAGGGGCTGCTTCTGTGTTTTCTGATGTGATTTCATACAAGGTATGTGTTTCACCACTAGCTCATTTAGTTTGGGAGTTCTTGCTGGACGTTTACCATGTTCTGAGATAGAGTATGCTACGGCTTAGGAAAACACCTTTAGGAGGTACCAGGAACGTTCCCTCTTTCCTGGCAAATCAAAAGATGGGAGCCAGAGTGACAGGGGTTGCTTCTGTGTTGTCTGAAGAGATCTCAGACAAGGTATGTCTTTCAGACCTGGCTTCTTTGGTTTGGGAGTTCTTGCTGGACGTTTAGCATGTTTTGAATTGCAGTCTGCTACGGACCAGAAAATCACCTGAGGATGTATGAGGAACCTTTCCTCTTTCCTTGCAAAGTAAAAGGCTGAGAGCCAGAGTGACAGGGGCTGCTTCTGTGTTGTCTTAAGAGGTTTCAGACAAGGCATGTCTTTCAGACCTGGCTTCTTTGGTTTGGGAGTTCTTGCTGGACGTTTAGCATGTTTTGAATTGCAGTCTGCTAGGGCTGAGAAAAACACCTGAGGAGGTACCAGGAATATTTCCTCTTTCCTGGCAAAGGAAAAGTCTGAGAGCCAGAGTGACTGGGATGCTTCTGGTTATTTTTGATGTGATTTCATACACGGTATGTATTTCACCACTAGCTCGTTTAGTTTGGGAGTTCTTGCTGGATGTTTAGCATGTTTTGAATTGCAGTCTGCTAGGGCCGAGAAAAACACCTGAGGAGGTACGAGTAACGTTCCATCTTTCCTGGCAAAGGAAAAGGCTGAGAGCCAGAGTGACAGGGGTTGGTTCTGTCTTGTCTGAAGAGATTTCAGACAAGGTATATCTTTCAGACCTGACTTCTTTTATTTGGGAGTACTTGCTGGACGTTTAACATGTTTTGAATTGCAGTCTGCTAGGGCTGAGAAAAACAACTGAGGAGGTACCAGGAATGTTATCTCTTTCCTGGCAAAGTAAGAGGCTGAGAGCCAGAGTGACAGGGGCTGCTTCTGTGTTCCCTTAAGAGGTTTCAGACAAGGTATGTATTTCACCACTAGCTCGTTTAGTTTGGGAGTTCTTGCTGGACGTTTAGCATGTTTTGAATTGCAGTCTGCTAGGGCTGAGAAAATCACCTAAGGAGGTACGAGGAACGTTCCCTCTTTCCTGGCAAAGCAAAAGGCTCAGAGCCAGAGTGACAGGGACTGCTAATGTGTTTTCTAATGTGATTTAAGACAAGGTATGTGTTTCACCACTAGCTCCTTTAGTTTGGGAGTTCTTGCTGGACGTTTAGCATGTTATGAATTGCAGTCTGCTACTGCCGAGGAAAGCACCTTTAGGAGGAAGCAGTAATGTTCCCTCTTTCCTGACAAAGGAAAAGGCTGAGAGCCAGAGTGACAGGGGCTGCTTCTGTGTTTTCTGATGTGATTTCATACAAGGTATGTGTTTCACCACTAGCTCATTTAGTTTGGGAGTTCTTGCTGGACGTTTAGCATGTTCTGAGATACAGTATGCTACGGCCTAGGAAAACACCTTTAGGAGGTACCAGGAACGTTCCCTCTTTCCTGGCAAATCAAAAGATGGGAGCCAGAGTGACAGGGGTTGCTTCTGTGTTGTCTGAAGAGATCTCAGACAAGGTATGTCTTTCAGACCTGGCTTCTTTGGTTTGGGAGTTCTTGCTGGACGTTTAGCATGTTTTGAATTGCAGTCTGCTACGGACCAGAAAATCACCTGAGGATGTATGAGGAACCTTTCCTCTTTCCTTGCAAAGTAAAAGGCTGAGAGCCAGAGTGACAGGGGCTGCTTCTGTGTTGTCTTAAGAGGTTTCAGACAAGGCATGTCTTTCAGACCTGGCTTCTTTGGTTTGGGAGTTCTTGCTGGACGTTTAGCATGTTTTGAATTGCAGTCTGCTAGGGCTGAGAAAAACACCTGAGGAGGTACCAGGAATATTTCCTCTTTCCTGGCAAAGGAAAAGTCTGAGAGCCAGAGTGACTGGGATGCTTCTGGTTATTTTTGATGTGATTTCATACACGGTATGTATTTCACCACTAGCTCGTTTAGTTTGGGAGTTCTTGCTGGATGTTTAGCATGTTTTGAATTGCAGTCTGCTAGGGCCGAGAAAAACACCTGAGGAGGTACGAGTAACGTTCCATCTTTCCTGGCAAAGGAAAAGGCTGAGAGCCAGAGTGACAGGGGCTGCTTCTGTGTTGTCTTAAGAGATTTCAGACAAGGTATATCTTTCAGACCTGGCTTCTTTTATTTGGGAGTTCTTGCTGGACGTTTAGCATGTTTTGAATTGCAGTCTGCTAGGGCCGAGAAAAACACCTGAGGAGGTACCAGGAATGTTCCCTCTTTCCTGGCAAAGGAAAAGGCTGAGAGCCAGAGTGACAGGGGCTGCTTCTGTGTTGTCTTAAGAGGTTTCAGACAAGGTATGTATTTCACCACTAGCTCGTTTAGTTTGGGAGTTCTTGCTGGACGTTTAGCATGTTTTGAATTGCAGTCTGCTAGGGCCGAGAAAAACACCTGAGGAGGTACGAGGAACGTTCCCTCTTTCCTGGCAAAGGAAAAGGCTGAGAGCCAGAGTGACAGGGACTGCTTCTGTGTTCTCTTCTG
Source organism: Hypotaenidia okinawae (assembly GCA_027925045.1). Lineage (NCBI taxonomy): Eukaryota > Metazoa > Chordata > Aves > Gruiformes > Rallidae > Hypotaenidia > Hypotaenidia okinawae. The sequence goes on from BSDF01000197.1 coordinate 15,966, forward strand.
ATGTGATTTAAGACAAGGTATGTATTTCACCACTAGCTCCTTTAGTTTGGGAGTTCTTGCTGGACGTTTAGCATGTTTTGAATTGCAGTCTGCTAGGGCCGAGAAAAACACCTGAGGAGGTACCAGTAACGTTCCCTCTTTCCTGGCAAAGGAAAAGGCTGAGAGCCAGAGTGACAGGGGCTGCTTCTGTGTTGTCTGAAGAGATTTCAGACAAGGTATATCTTTCAGACACTAGCTTCTTTTAGTTTGGGAGTTCTTGCTGGACGTTTAGCATGTTTTGAATTGCAGTCTGCTAGGGCTGAGAAAAACACCTGAGGAGGTACCAGGAATGTTCCCTCTTTCCTGGCAAAGTAAAAGGCTGAGAGCCAGAGTGACAGGGGCTGCTTCTGTGTTCTCTTAAGAGGTTTCAGACAAGGTATGTCTTTCAATACCACACTAGCTTCGTTTAGTTTGGGAGTTCTTGCTGGACGTTTAGCATGTTTTGAATTGCAGTCTGCTAGGGCCGAGAAAATCACCTGAGGAGGTACGAGGAACGTTCCCTCTTTCCTGGCAAAGCAAAAGGCTGAGAGCCAGAGTGACAGGGGCTGCTTCTGTGTTTTCTGATGTGATTTCATACAAGGTATGTCTTTCAGCCACTAGCTTCTTTAGTTTGGGAGTTCTTGCTGGACGTTTAGCATGTTTTGAATTGCAGTCTGCTACGGCCGAGAAAAACACCTGAGGAGGTACCAGGAATGTTCCCTCTTTCCTGGCAAAGGAAAAGGCTGAGAGCCAGAGTGACAGGGGCTGCTTCTGTGTTGTCTGAAGAGATTTCAGACAAGGTATGTCTTTCAGACCTAGCTCATTTAGTTTGGGAGTTCTTGCTGGACGTTTAGCATGTTTTGAGATTGCAGTACTGCTACGGCTGAGGAAAACACCTTGAGGAGGTACCAGGAATGTTCCCTCTTTCCTGGCAAAGGAAAAGGCTGAGAGCCAGAGTGACAGGGGCTGCTTCTGTGTTGTCTGAAGAGATTTCAGACAAGGTATGTCTTTCACGACCTGGCTTCGTTTAGTTTGGGAGTTCTTGCTGGACGTTTAGCATGTTTTGAATTGCAGTCTGCTACGGGCGAGAAAATCACCTGAGGAGGTACGAGGAATGTTCCCTCTTTCCTGGCAAAGTAAAAGGCTGAGAGCCAGAGTGACAGGGGCTGCTTCTGTGTTGTCTTAAGAGGTTTCAGACAAGGTATGTCTTTCAGACCTGGCTTCTTTGGTTTGGGAGTTCTTGCTGGACGTTTAGCATGTTTTGAATTGCAGTCTGCTAGGGCTGAGAAAAACACCTGAGGAGGTACCAGGAATATTTCCTCTTTCCTGGCAAAGGAAAAGGCTGAGAGCCAGAGTGACAGGGACTGCTGGTGTGTTTTCTGATGTGATTTCATACAAGGTATGTATTTCACCACTAGCTCGTTTAGTTTGGGAGTTCTTGCTGGACGTTTAGCATGTTTTGAATTGCAGTCTGCTAGGGCCGAGAAAAACACCTTGAGGAGGTACGAGGAACGTTCCCTCTTTCCTGGCAAAGGAAAAGGCTGAGAGCCAGAGTGACAGGGGCTGCTTCTGTGTTGTCTTAAGAGGTTTCAGACAAGGTATGTCTTTCAGACCTGGCTTCTTTTATTTGGGAGTTCTTGCTGGACGTTTAGCATGTTTTGAATTGCAGTCTGCTAGGGCCGAGAAAAACAGCTGAGGAGGTACCAGGAACGTTCCCTCTTTCCTGGCAAAGGAAAAGGCTGAGAGCCAGAGTGACAGGGGCTGCTTCTGTGTTCTCTTAAGAGGTTTCAGACAAGGTATGTCTTTCAGAACTAGCTTCTTTAGTTTGGGAGTTCTTGCTGGACGTTTAGCATGTTTTGAATTGCAGTCTGCTAGGGCCGAGAAAATCACCTTAGGAGGTACGAGGAACGTTCCCTCTTTCCTGGCAAAGGAAAAGGCTGAGAGCCAGAGTGACAGGGGCTGCTTCTGTGTTTTCTGATGAAGACGTTTCAGATCAAGGTATGTCTTTCAACACTAGCTGCTTTAGTTTGGGAGTTCTTGCTGGACGTTTAGCATGTTTTGAATTGCAGTCTGCTACGGCCGAGAAAATCACCTTAGGAGGTACCAGGAATGTTCCCTCTTTCCTGGCAAAGGAAAAGGCTGAGAGCCAGAGTGACAGGGGCTGCTTCTGTGTTTTCTGATGTGATTTCATACAAGGTATGTGTTTCACCACTAGCTCTTTTAGTTTGGGAGTTCTTGCTGGACGTTTAGCATGTTTTGAATTGCAGTCTGCTACGGCCGAGGAAAATCACCTCTAGGAGGTACCAGGAACGTTCCCTCTTTCCTGGCAAAGGAAAAGGCTGAGAGCCAGAGTGACAGGGGCTGCTTCTGTGTTGTCTGAAGAGATTTCAGACAAGGTATGTCTTTCAAACCTAGCTTCTTTGGTTTGGGAGTTCTTGCTGGACGTTTAGCATGTTTTGAATTGCAGTCTGCTAGGGCCGAGAAAAACACCTTGAGAGGTACCAGGAACGTTCCCTCTTTCCTGGCAAAGGAAAAGGCTGAGAGCCAGAGTGACAGGGGTTGCTTCTGTGTTTTCTTGATGTGATTTCATGACAAGGTATGTATTTCACGATTAGCTCGTTTTGTTTGGGAGTACTTGCTGGACGTTTTGTATGTTTTGAGATTACAGTCATGCTACAGACGAGGAAAACACCTTTAGGAGACACCAGGAATGCTTCCTCTTTCCTGGCAAAGGAAAAGGCTGAGAGCCAGACGTGACACGGGTTGCTTCTGTGTTGTCTGAAGAGATTTCAGACAAGGTATATCTTTCAGACCTGGCTTCTTTTATTTGGGAGTTCTTAGTGGACGTTTTGTATGTTCTGAGATACAGTAATCTACAGACGAGGAAAACACCTTTGGGAGACACCAGGAACGTTCCCTCTTTCCTGGCAAAGGAAAAGGCTGAGAGCCAGAGTGACAGGGGCTGCTGCTGTGTTTTCTGATGTGATTTCATACAAGGTATGTATTTCACCACTAGCTCGTTTATTTTGCGAGTTCTTGCTGGACGTTTAGACTGTTTTGAATTGCAGTCTGCTAAGGAGCTGAGAGAATACAGCTGAGGAGGTACGAGGAATGTTCCCTCTTTCCTGGCAAAGAAAAAGGCTGAGAGCCAGAGTGACATGGGCTGCTTCTGTCTTCTCTGAAGAGATTTCAGACAAGGTATATCTTTCAGACACTGAGCTCTTTTAGTTTTGGAGCTCTTGCTGGACGTTTAGCATGTTATGAATTGCAGTCTGCTACGGGCGAGAAAAACACCTGAGGAGGTACGAGAAACGTTCCCTCTTTCCTGTCAAAGGAAAAGGCTGAGAGCCAGAGTGACAGGGGCTGCTTCTGTGTTTTCTGATGTGATTTCATACAAGGTATGTATTTCAAGATTAGCTCGTTTTGTTTGGGAGTACTTGCTGGACGTTTAGCATGTTTTGAGATACAGTAATGCTACAGCCGAGGAAAACACCTTTAGGAGGTACCAGGAATGTTCCCTCTTTCCTGGCAAAGGAAAAGGCTGAGACGCCGAGTGACAGGGGCTGCTTCTGTGTTCTCTGAAGAGCGTCTCAGATCAAGGTACATCTTTCAGACACTAGCTTCTTTAGTTTGGGAGTTCTTGCTGGACGTTTAGCATGTTTTGAATTGCAGTCTGCTACGGGCGGAGAAAATCACCTTAGGAGGTACAGGTAACGTTCCCTCTTTCCTGGCAAAGGAAAAGGCTGAGAGC
>BSDF01000198.1:5000-19542 GCA_027925045.1 Hypotaenidia okinawae
GCCAGGCCAGGCCAGGCCAGGCCAGGCCAGGCCAGGCCAGGCCAGGCCAGGCCAGGCCAGGCCAGGCCAGGCCAGGCCAGGCCAGGCCAGGCCAGGCCAGGCCAGGCCAGGCCAGGCCAGGCCAGGCCAGGCCAGGCCAGGCCAGGCCAGGCCAGGCCAGGCCAGGCCAGGCCAGGCCAGGCCAGGCCAGGCCAGGCCAGGCCAGGCCAGGCCAGGCCAGGCCAGGCCAGGCCAGGCCAGGCCAGGCCAGGCCAGGCCAGGCCAGGCCAGGCCAGGCCAGGCCAGGCCAGGCCAGGCCAGGCCAGGCCAGGCCAGGCCAGGCCAGGCCAGGCCAGGCCAGGCCAGGCCAGGCCAGGCCAGGCCAGGCCAGGCCAGGCCAGGCCAGGCCAGGCCAGGCCAGGCCAGGCCAGGCCAGGCCAGGCCAGGCCAGGCCAGGCCAGGCCAGGCCAGGCCAGGCCAGGCCAGGCCAGGCCAGGCCAGGCCAGGCCAGGCCAGGCCAGGCCAGGCCAGGCCAGGCCAGGCCAGGCCAGGCCAGGCCAGGCCAGGCCAGGCCAGGCCAGGCCAGGCCAGGCCAGGCCAGGCCAGGCCAGGCCAGGCCAGGCCAGGCCAGGCCAGGCCAGGCCAGGCCAGGCCAGGCCAGGCCAGGCCAGGCCAGGCCAGGCCAGGCCAGGCCAGGCCAGGCCAGGCCAGGCCAGGCCAGGCCAGGCCAGGCCAGGCCAGGCCAGGCCAGGCCAGGCCAGGCCAGGCCAGGCCAGGCCAGGCCAGGCCAGGCCAGGCCAGGCCAGGCCAGGCCAGGCCAGGCCAGGCCAGGCCAGGCCAGGCCAGGCCAGGCCAGGCCAGGCCAGGCCAGGCCAGGCCAGGCCAGGCCAGGCCAGGCCAGGCCAGGCCAGGCCAGGCCAGGCCAGGCCAGGCCAGGCCAGGCCAGGCCAGGCCAGGCCAGGCCAGGCCAGGCCAGGCCAGGCCAGGCCAGGCCAGGCCAGGCCAGGCCAGGCCAGGCCAGGCCAGGCCAGGCCAGGCCAGGCCAGGCCAGGCCAGGCCAGGCCAGGCCAGGCCAGGCCAGGCCAGGCCAGGCCAGGCCAGGCCAGGCCAGGCCAGGCCAGGCCAGGCCAGGCCAGGCCAGGCCAGGCCAGGCCAGGCCAGGCCAGGCCAGGCCAGGCCAGGCCAGGCCAGGCCAGGCCAGGCCAGGCCAGGCCAGGCCAGGCCAGGCCAGGCCAGGCCAGGCCAGGCCAGGCCAGGCCAGGCCAGGCCAGGCCAGGCCAGGCCAGGCCAGGCCAGGCCAGGCCAGGCCAGGCCAGGCCAGGCCAGGCCAGGCCAGGCCAGGCCAGGCCAGGCCAGGCCAGGCCAGGCCAGGCCAGGCCAGGCCAGGCCAGGCCAGGCCAGGCCAGGCCAGGCCAGGCCAGGCCAGGCCAGGCCAGGCCAGGCCAGGCCAGGCCAGGCCAGGCCAGGCCAGGCCAGGCCAGGCCAGGCCAGGCCAGGCCAGGCCAGGCCAGGCCAGGCCAGGCCAGGCCAGGCCAGGCCAGGCCAGGCCAGGCCAGGCCAGGCCAGGCCAGGCCAGGCCAGGCCAGGCCAGGCCAGGCCAGGCCAGGCCAGGCCAGGCCAGGCCAGGCCAGGCCAGGCCAGGCCAGGCCAGGCCAGGCCAGGCCAGGCCAGGCCAGGCCAGGCCAGGCCAGGCCAGGCCAGGCCAGGCCAGGCCAGGCCAGGCCAGGCCAGGCCAGGCCAGGCCAGGCCAGGCCAGGCCAGGCCAGGCCAGGCCAGGCCAGGCCAGGCCAGGCCAGGCCAGGCCAGGCCAGGCCAGGCCAGGCCAGGCCAGGCCAGGCCAGGCCAGGCCAGGCCAGGCCAGGCCAGGCCAGGCCAGGCCAGGCCAGGCCAGGCCAGGCCAGGCCAGGCCAGGCCAGGCCAGGCCAGGCCAGGCCAGGCCAGGCCAGGCCAGGCCAGGCCAGGCCAGGCCAGGCCAGGCCAGGCCAGGCCAGGCCAGGCCAGGCCAGGCCAGGCCAGGCCAGGCCAGGCCAGGCCAGGCCAGGCCAGGCCAGGCCAGGCCAGGCCAGGCCAGGCCAGGCCAGGCCAGGCCAGGCCAGGCCAGGCCAGGCCAGGCCAGGCCAGGCCAGGCCAGGCCAGGCCAGGCCAGGCCAGGCCAGGCCAGGCCAGGCCAGGCCAGGCCAGGCCAGGCCAGGCCAGGCCAGGCCAGGCCAGGCCAGGCCAGGCCAGGCCAGGCCAGGCCAGGCCAGGCCAGGCCAGGCCAGGCCAGGCCAGGCCAGGCCAGGCCAGGCCAGGCCAGGCCAGGCCAGGCCAGGCCAGGCCAGGCCAGGCCAGGCCAGGCCAGGCCAGGCCAGGCCAGGCCAGGCCAGGCCAGGCCAGGCCAGGCCAGGCCAGGCCAGGCCAGGCCAGGCCAGGCCAGGCCAGGCCAGGCCAGGCCAGGCCAGGCCAGGCCAGGCCAGGCCAGGCCAGGCCAGGCCAGGCCAGGCCAGGCCAGGCCAGGCCAGGCCAGGCCAGGCCAGGCCAGGCCAGGCCAGGCCAGGCCAGGCCAGGCCAGGCCAGGCCAGGCCAGGCCAGGCCAGGCCAGGCCAGGCCAGGCCAGGCCAGGCCAGGCCAGGCCAGGCCAGGCCAGGCCAGGCCAGGCCAGGCCAGGCCAGGCCAGGCCAGGCCAGGCCAGGCCAGGCCAGGCCAGGCCAGGCCAGGCCAGGCCAGGCCAGGCCAGGCCAGGCCAGGCCAGGCCAGGCCAGGCCAGGCCAGGCCAGGCCAGGCCAGGCCAGGCCAGGCCAGGCCAGGCCAGGCCAGGCCAGGCCAGGCCAGGCCAGGCCAGGCCAGGCCAGGCCAGGCCAGGCCAGGCCAGGCCAGGCCAGGCCAGGCCAGGCCAGGCCAGGCCAGGCCAGGCCAGGCCAGGCCAGGCCAGGCCAGGCCAGGCCAGGCCAGGCCAGGCCAGGCCAGGCCAGGCCAGGCCAGGCCAGGCCAGGCCAGGCCAGGCCAGGCCAGGCCAGGCCAGGCCAGGCCAGGCCAGGCCAGGCCAGGCCAGGCCAGGCCAGGCCAGGCCAGGCCAGGCCAGGCCAGGCCAGGCCAGGCCAGGCCAGGCCAGGCCAGGCCAGGCCAGGCCAGGCCAGGCCAGGCCAGGCCAGGCCAGGCCAGGCCAGGCCAGGCCAGGCCAGGCCAGGCCAGGCCAGGCCAGGCCAGGCCAGGCCAGGCCAGGCCAGGCCAGGCCAGGCCAGGCCAGGCCAGGCCAGGCCAGGCCAGGCCAGGCCAGGCCAGGCCAGGCCAGGCCAGGCCAGGCCAGGCCAGGCCAGGCCAGGCCAGGCCAGGCCAGGCCAGGCCAGGCCAGGCCAGGCCAGGCCAGGCCAGGCCAGGCCAGGCCAGGCCAGGCCAGGCCAGGCCAGGCCAGGCCAGGCCAGGCCAGGCCAGGCCAGGCCAGGCCAGGCCAGGCCAGGCCAGGCCAGGCCAGGCCAGGCCAGGCCAGGCCAGGCCAGGCCAGGCCAGGCCAGGCCAGGCCAGGCCAGGCCAGGCCAGGCCAGGCCAGGCCAGGCCAGGCCAGGCCAGGCCAGGCCAGGCCAGGCCAGGCCAGGCCAGGCCAGGCCAGGCCAGGCCAGGCCAGGCCAGGCCAGGCCAGGCCAGGCCAGGCCAGGCCAGGCCAGGCCAGGCCAGGCCAGGCCAGGCCAGGCCAGGCCAGGCCAGGCCAGGCCAGGCCAGGCCAGGCCAGGCCAGGCCAGGCCAGGCCAGGCCAGGCCAGGCCAGGCCAGGCCAGGCCAGGCCAGGCCAGGCCAGGCCAGGCCAGGCCAGGCCAGGCCAGGCCAGGCCAGGCCAGGCCAGGCCAGGCCAGGCCAGGCCAGGCCAGGCCAGGCCAGGCCAGGCCAGGCCAGGCCAGGCCAGGCCAGGCCAGGCCAGGCCAGGCCAGGCCAGGCCAGGCCAGGCCAGGCCAGGCCAGGCCGCCAGGCCAGGCCAGGCCAGGCCAGGCCAGGCCAGGCCAGGCCAGGCCAGGCCAGGCCAGGCCAGGCCAGGCCAGGCCAGGCCAGGCCAGGCCAGGCCAGGCCAGGCCAGGCCAGGCCAGGCCAGGCCAGGCCAGGCCAGGCCAGGCCAGGCCAGGCCAGGCCAGGCCAGGCCAGGCCAGGCCAGGCCAGGCCAGGCCAGGCCAGGCCAGGCCAGGCCAGGCCAGGCCAGGCCAGGCCAGGCCAGGCCAGGCCAGGCCAGGCCAGGCCAGGCCAGGCCAGGCCAGGCCAGGCCAGGCCAGGCCAGGCCAGGCCAGGCCAGGCCAGGCCAGGCCAGGCCAGGCCAGGCCAGGCCAGGCCAGGCCAGGCCAGGCCAGGCCAGGCCAGGCCAGGCCAGGCCAGGCCCAGGCCAGGCCAGGCCAGGGCCAGGCCAGGCCAGGCCAGGGCCAGGCCAGGCCAGGCCAGGCCAGGCCAGGCCAGGCCAGGCCAGGCCAGGCCAGGCCAGGCCAGGCCAGGCCAGGCCAGGCCAGGCCAGGCCAGGCCAGGCCAGGCCAGGCCAGGCCAGGCCAGGCCAGGCCAGGCCAGGCCAGGCCAGGCCAGGCCAGGCCAGGCCAGGCCAGGCCAGGCCAGGCCAGGCCAGGCCAGGCCAGGCCAGGCCAGGCCAGGCCAGGCCAGGCCAGGCCAGGCCAGGCCAGGCCAGGCCAGGCCAGGCCAGGCCAGGCCAGGCCAGGCCAGGCCAGGCCAGGCCAGGCCAGGCCAGGCCAGGCCAGGCCAGGCCAGGCCAGGCCAGGCCAGGCCAGGCCAGGCCAGGCCAGGCCAGGCCAGGCCAGGCCAGGCCAGGCCAGGCCAGGCCAGGCCAGGCCAGGCCAGGCCAGGCCAGGCCAGGCCAGGCCAGGCCAGGCCAGGCCAGGCCAGGCCAGGCCAGGCCAGGCCAGGCCAGGCCAGGCCAGGCCAGGCCAGGCCAGGCCAGGCCAGGCCAGGCCAGGCCAGGCCAGGCCAGGCCAGGCCAGGCCAGGCCAGGCCAGGCCAGGCCAGGCCAGGCCAGGCCAGGCCAGGCCAGGCCAGGCCAGGCCAGGCCAGGCCAGGCCAGGCCAGGCCAGGCCAGGCCAGGCCAGGCCAGGCCAGGCCAGGCCAGGCCAGGCCAGGCCAGGCCAGGCCAGGCCAGGCCAGGCCAGGCCAGGCCAGGCCAGGCCAGGCCAGGCCAGGCCAGGCCAGGCCAGGCCAGGCCAGGCCAGGCCAGGCCAGGCCAGGCCAGGCCAGGCCAGGCCAGGCCAGGCCAGGCCAGGCCAGGCCAGGCCAGGCCAGGCCAGGCCAGGCCAGGCCAGGCCAGGCCAGGCCAGGCCAGGCCAGGCCAGGCCAGGCCAGGCCAGGCCAGGCCAGGCCAGGCCAGGCCAGGCCAGGCCAGGCCAGGCCAGGCCAGGCCAGGCCAGGCCAGGCCAGGCCAGGCCAGGCCAGGCCAGGCCAGGCCAGGCCAGGCCAGGCCAGGCCAGGCCAGGCCAGGCCAGGCCAGGCCAGGCCAGGCCAGGCCAGGCCAGGCCAGGCCAGGCCAGGCCAGGCCAGGCCAGGCCAGGCCAGGCCAGGCCAGGCCAGGCCAGGCCAGGCCAGGCCAGGCCAGGCCAGGCCAGGCCAGGCCAGGCCAGGCCAGGCCAGGCCAGGCCAGGCCAGGCCAGGCCAGGCCAGGCCAGGCCAGGCCAGGCCAGGCCAGGCCAGGCCAGGCCAGGCCAGGCCAGGCCAGGCCAGGCCAGGCCAGGCCAGGCCAGGCCAGGCCAGGCCAGGCCAGGCCAGGCCAGGCCAGGCCAGGCCAGGCCAGGCCAGGCCAGGCCAGGCCAGGCCAGGCCAGGCCAGGCCAGGCCAGGCCAGGCCAGGCCAGGCCAGGCCAGGCCAGGCCAGGCCAGGCCAGGCCAGGCCAGGCCAGGCCAGGCCGCCAGGCCAGGCCAGGCCAGGCCAGGCCAGGCCAGGCCAGGCCAGGCCAGGCCAGGCCAGGCCAGGCCAGGCCAGGCCAGGCCAGGCCAGGCCAGGCCAGGCCAGGCCAGGCCAGGCCAGGCCAGGCCAGGCCAGGCCAGGCCAGGCCAGGCCAGGCCAGGCCAGGCCAGGCCAGGCCAGGCCAGGCCAGGCCAGGCCAGGCCAGGCCAGGCCAGGCCAGGCCAGGCCAGGCCAGGCCAGGCCAGGCCAGGCCAGGCCAGGCCAGGCCAGGCCAGGCCAGGCCAGGCCAGGCCAGGCCAGGCCAGGCCAGGCCAGGCCAGGCCAGGCCAGGCCAGGCCAGGCCAGGCCAGGCCAGGCCAGGCCAGGCCAGGCCAGGCCAGGCCAGGCCAGGCCAGGCCAGGCCAGGCCAGGCCAGGCCAGGCCAGGCCAGGCCAGGCCAGGCCAGGCCAGGCCAGGCCAGGCCAGGCCAGGCCAGGCCAGGCCAGGCCAGGCCAGGCCAGGCCAGGCCAGGCCAGGCCAGGCCAGGCCAGGCCAGGCCAGGCCAGGCCAGGCCAGGCCAGGCCAGGCCAGGCCAGGCCAGGCCAGGCCAGGCCAGGCCAGGCCAGGCCAGGCCAGGCCAGGCCAGGCCAGGCCAGGCCAGGCCAGGCCAGGCCAGGCCAGGCCAGGCCAGGCCAGGCCAGGCCAGGCCAGGCCAGGCCAGGCCAGGCCAGGCCAGGCCAGGCCAGGCCAGGCCAGGCCAGGCCAGGCCAGGCCAGGCCAGGCCAGGCCAGGCCAGGCCAGGCCAGGCCAGGCCAGGCCAGGCCAGGCCAGGCCAGGCCAGGCCAGGCCAGGCCAGGCCAGGCCAGGCCAGGCCAGGCCAGGCCAGGCCAGGCCAGGCCAGGCCAGGCCAGGCCAGGCCAGGCCAGGCCAGGCCAGGCCAGGCCAGGCCAGGCCAGGCCAGGCCAGGCCAGGCCAGGCCAGGCCAGGCCAGGCCAGGCCAGGCCAGGCCAGGCCAGGCCAGGCCAGGCCAGGCCAGGCCAGGCCAGGCCAGGCCAGGCCAGGCCAGGCCAGGCCAGGCCAGGCCAGGCCAGGCCAGGCCAGGCCAGGCCAGGCCAGGCCAGGCCAGGCCAGGCCAGGCCAGGCCAGGCCAGGCCAGGCCAGGCCAGGCCAGGCCAGGCCAGGCCAGGCCAGGCCAGGCCAGGCCAGGCCAGGCCAGGCCAGGCCAGGCCAGGCCAGGCCAGGCCAGGCCAGGCCAGGCCAGGCCAGGCCAGGCCAGGCCCAGGCCAGGCCAGGCCAGGCCAGGCCAGGCCAGGCCAGGCCAGGCCAGGCCAGGCCAGGCCAGGCCAGGCCAGGCCAGGCCAGGCCAGGCCAGGCCAGGCCAGGCCAGGCCAGGCCAGGCCAGGCCAGGCCAGGCCAGGCCAGGCCAGGCCAGGCCAGGCCAGGCCAGGCCAGGCCAGGCCAGGCCAGGCCAGGCCAGGCCAGGCCAGGCCAGGCCAGGCCAGGCCAGGCCAGGCCAGGCCAGGCCAGGCCAGGCCAGGCCAGGCCAGGCCAGGCCAGGCCAGGCCAGGCCAGGCCAGGCCAGGCCAGGCCAGGCCAGGCCAGGCCAGGCCAGGCCAGGCCAGGCCAGGCCAGGCCAGGCCAGGCCAGGCCAGGCCAGGCCAGGCCAGGCCAGGCCAGGCCAGGCCAGGCCAGGCCAGGCCAGGCCAGGCCAGGCCAGGCCAGGCCAGGCCAGGCCAGGCCAGGCCAGGCCAGGCCAGGCCAGGCCAGGCCAGGCCAGGCCAGGCCAGGCCAGGCCAGGCCAGGCCAGGCCAGGCCAGGCCAGGCCAGGCCAGGCCAGGCCAGGCCAGGCCAGGCCAGGCCAGGCCAGGCCAGGCCAGGCCAGGCCAGGCCAGGCCAGGCCAGGCCAGGCCAGGCCAGGCCAGGCCAGGCCAGGCCAGGCCAGGCCAGGCCAGGCCAGGCCAGGCCAGGCCAGGCCAGGCCAGGCCAGGCCAGGCCAGGCCAGGCCAGGCCAGGCCAGGCCAGGCCAGGCCAGGCCAGGCCAGGCCAGGCCAGGCCAGGCCAGGCCAGGCCAGGCCAGGCCAGGCCAGGCCAGGCCAGGCCAGGCCAGGCCAGGCCAGGCCAGGCCAGGCCAGGCCAGGCCAGGCCAGGCCAGGCCAGGCCAGGCCAGGCCAGGCCAGGCCAGGCCAGGCCAGGCCAGGCCAGGCCAGGCCAGGCCAGGCCAGGCCAGGCCAGGCCAGGCCAGGCCAGGCCAGGCCAGGCCAGGCCAGGCCAGGCCAGGCCAGGCCAGGCCAGGCCAGGCCAGGCCAGGCCAGGCCAGGCCAGGCCAGGCCAGGCCAGGCCAGGCCAGGCCAGGCCAGGCCAGGCCAGGCCAGGCCAGGCCAGGCCAGGCCAGGCCAGGCCAGGCCAGGCCAGGCCAGGCCAGGCCAGGCCAGGCCAGGCCAGGCCAGGCCAGGCCAGGCCAGGCCAGGCCAGGCCAGGCCAGGCCAGGCCAGGCCAGGCCAGGCCAGGCCAGGCCAGGCCAGGCCAGGCCAGGCCAGGCCAGGCCAGGCCAGGCCAGGCCAGGCCAGGCCAGGCCAGGCCAGGCCAGGCCAGGCCAGGCCAGGCCAGGCCAGGCCAGGCCAGGCCAGGCCAGGCCAGGCCAGGCCAGGCCAGGCCAGGCCAGGCCAGGCCAGGCCAGGCCAGGCCAGGCCAGGCCAGGCCAGGCCAGGCCAGGCCAGGCCAGGCCAGGCCAGGCCAGGCCAGGCCAGGCCAGGCCAGGCCAGGCCAGGCCAGGCCAGGCCAGGCCAGGCCAGGCCAGGCCAGGCCAGGCCAGGCCAGGCCAGGCCAGGCCAGGCCAGGCCAGGCCAGGCCAGGCCAGGCCAGGCCAGGCCAGGCCAGGCCAGGCCAGGCCAGGCCAGGCCAGGCCAGGCCAGGCCAGGCCAGGCCAGGCCAGGCCAGGCCAGGCCAGGCCAGGCCAGGCCAGGCCAGGCCAGGCCAGGCCAGGCCAGGCCAGGCCAGGCCAGGCCAGGCCAGGCCAGGCCAGGCCAGGCCAGGCCAGGCCAGGCCAGGCCAGGCCAGGCCAGGCCAGGCCAGGCCAGGCCAGGCCAGGCCAGGCCAGGCCAGGCCAGGCCAGGCCAGGCCAGGCCAGGCCAGGCCAGGCCAGGCCAGGCCAGGCCAGGCCAGGCCAGGCCAGGCCAGGCCAGGCCAGGCCAGGCCAGGCCAGGCCAGGCCAGGCCAGGCCAGGCCAGGCCAGGCCAGGCCAGGCCAGGCCAGGCCAGGCCAGGCCAGGCCAGGCCAGGCCAGGCCAGGCCAGGCCAGGCCAGGCCAGGCCAGGCCAGGCCAGGCCAGGCCAGGCCAGGCCAGGCCAGGCCAGGCCAGGCCAGGCCAGGCCAGGCCAGGCCAGGCCAGGCCAGGCCAGGCCAGGCCAGGCCAGGCCAGGCCAGGCCAGGCCAGGCCAGGCCAGGCCAGGCCAGGCCAGGCCAGGCCAGGCCAGGCCAGGCCAGGCCAGGCCAGGCCAGGCCAGGCCAGGCCAGGCCAGGCCAGGCCAGGCCAGGCCAGGCCAGGCCAGGCCAGGCCAGGCCAGGCCAGGCCAGGCCAGGCCAGGCCAGGCCAGGCCAGGCCAGGCCAGGCCAGGCCAGGCCAGGCCAGGCCAGGCCAGGCCAGGCCAGGCCAGGCCAGGCCAGGCCAGGCCAGGCCAGGCCAGGCCAGGCCAGGCCAGGCCAGGCCAGGCCAGGCCAGGCCAGGCCAGGCCAGGCCAGGCCAGGCCAGGCCAGGCCAGGCCAGGCCAGGCCAGGCCAGGCCAGGCCAGGCCAGGCCAGGCCAGGCCAGGCCAGGCCAGGCCAGGCCAGGCCAGGCCAGGCCAGGCCAGGCCAGGCCAGGCCAGGCCAGGCCAGGCCAGGCCAGGCCAGGCCAGGCCAGGCCAGGCCAGGCCAGGCCAGGCCAGGCCAGGCCAGGCCAGGCCAGGCCAGGCCAGGCCAGGCCAGGCCAGGCCAGGCCAGGCCAGGCCAGGCCAGGCCAGGCCAGGCCAGGCCAGGCCAGGCCAGGCCAGGCCAGGCCAGGCCAGGCCAGGCCAGGCCAGGCCAGGCCAGGCCAGGCCAGGCCAGGCCAGGCCAGGCCAGGCCAGGCCAGGCCAGGCCAGGCCAGGCCAGGCCAGGCCAGGCCAGGCCAGGCCAGGCCAGGCCAGGCCAGGCCAGGCCAGGCCAGGCCAGGCCAGGCCAGGCCAGGCCAGGCCAGGCCAGGCCAGGCCAGGCCAGGCCAGGCCAGGCCAGGCCAGGCCAGGCCAGGCCAGGCCAGGCCAGGCCAGGCCAGGCCAGGCCAGGCCAGGCCAGGCCAGGCCAGGCCAGGCCAGGCCAGGCCAGGCCAGGCCAGGCCAGGCCAGGCCAGGCCAGGCCAGGCCAGGCCAGGCCAGGCCAGGCCAGGCCAGGCCAGGCCAGGCCAGGCCAGGCCAGGCCAGGCCAGGCCAGGCCAGGCCAGGCCAGGCCAGGCCAGGCCAGGCCAGGCCAGGCCAGGCCAGGCCAGGCCAGGCCAGGCCAGGCCAGGCCAGGCCAGGCCAGGCCAGGCCAGGCCAGGCCAGGCCAGGCCAGGCCAGGCCAGGCCAGGCCAGGCCAGGCCAGGCCAGGCCAGGCCAGGCCAGGCCAGGCCAGGCCAGGCCAGGCCAGGCCAGGCCAGGCCAGGCCAGGCCAGGCCAGGCCAGGCCAGGCCAGGCCAGGCCAGGCCAGGCCAGGCCAGGCCAGGCCAGGCCAGGCCAGGCCAGGCCAGGCCAGGCCAGGCCAGGCCAGGCCAGGCCAGGCCAGGCCAGGCCAGGCCAGGCCAGGCCAGGCCAGGCCAGGCCAGGCCAGGCCAGGCCAGGCCAGGCCAGGCCAGGCCAGGCCAGGCCAGGCCAGGCCAGGCCAGGCCAGGCCAGGCCAGGCCAGGCCAGGCCAGGCCAGGCCAGGCCAGGCCAGGCCAGGCCAGGCCAGGCCAGGCCAGGCCAGGCCAGGCCAGGCCAGGCCAGGCCAGGCCAGGCCAGGCCAGGCCAGGCCAGGCCAGGCCAGGCCAGGCCAGGCCAGGCCAGGCCAGGCCAGGCCAGGCCAGGCCAGGCCAGGCCAGGCCAGGCCAGGCCAGGCCAGGCCAGGCCAGGCCAGGCCAGGCCAGGCCAGGCCAGGCCAGGCCAGGCCAGGCCAGGCCAGGCCAGGCCAGGCCAGGCCAGGCCAGGCCAGGCCAGGCCAGGCCAGGCCAGGCCAGGCCAGGCCAGGCCAGGCCAGGCCAGGCCAGGCCAGGCCAGGCCAGGCCAGGCCAGGCCAGGCCAGGCCAGGCCAGGCCAGGCCAGGCCAGGCCAGGCCAGGCCAGGCCAGGCCAGGCCAGGCCAGGCCAGGCCAGGCCAGGCCAGGCCAGGCCAGGCCAGGCCAGGCCAGGCCAGGCCAGGCCAGGCCAGGCCAGGCCAGGCCAGGCCAGGCCAGGCCAGGCCAGGCCAGGCCAGGCCAGGCCAGGCCAGGCCAGGCCAGGCCAGGCCAGGCCAGGCCAGGCCAGGCCAGGCCAGGCCAGGCCAGGCCAGGCCAGGCCAGGCCAGGCCAGGCCAGGCCAGGCCAGGCCAGGCCAGGCCAGGCCAGGCCAGGCCAGGCCAGGCCAGGCCAGGCCAGGCCAGGCCAGGCCAGGCCAGGCCAGGCCAGGCCAGGCCAGGCCAGGCCAGGCCAGGCCAGGCCAGGCCAGGCCAGGCCAGGCCAGGCCAGGCCAGGCCAGGCCAGGCCAGGCCAGGCCAGGCCAGGCCAGGCCAGGCCAGGCCAGGCCAGGCCAGGCCAGGCCAGGCCAGGCCAGGCCAGGCCAGGCCAGGCCAGGCCAGGCCAGGCCAGGCCAGGCCAGGCCAGGCCAGGCCAGGCCAGGCCAGGCCAGGCCAGGCCAGGCCAGGCCAGGCCAGGCCAGGCCAGGCCAGGCCAGGCCAGGCCAGGCCAGGCCAGGCCAGGCCAGGCCAGGCCAGGCCAGGCCAGGCCAGGCCAGGCCAGGCCAGGCCAGGCCAGGCCAGGCCAGGCCAGGCCAGGCCAGGCCAGGCCAGGCCAGGCCAGGCCAGGCCAGGCCAGGCCAGGCCAGGCCAGGCCAGGCCAGGCCAGGCCAGGCCAGGCCAGGCCAGGCCAGGCCAGGCCAGGCCAGGCCAGGCCAGGCCAGGCCAGGCCAGGCCAGGCCAGGCCAGGCCAGGCCAGGCCAGGCCAGGCCAGGCCAGGCCAGGCCAGGCCAGGCCAGGCCAGGCCAGGCCAGGCCAGGCCAGGCCAGGCCAGGCCAGGCCAGGCCAGGCCAGGCCAGGCCAGGCCAGGCCAGGCCAGGCCAGGCCAGGCCAGGCCAGGCCAGGCCAGGCCAGGCCAGGCCAGGCCAGGCCAGGCCAGGCCAGGCCAGGCCAGGCCAGGCCAGGCCAGGCCAGGCCAGGCCAGGCCAGGCCAGGCCAGGCCAGGCCAGGCCAGGCCAGGCCAGGCCAGGCCAGGCCAGGCCAGGCCAGGCCAGGCCAGGCCAGGCCAGGCCAGGCCAGGCCAGGCCAGGCCAGGCCAGGCCAGGCCAGGCCAGGCCAGGCCAGGCCAGGCCAGGCCAGGCCAGGCCAGGCCAGGCCAGGCCAGGCCAGGCCAGGCCAGGCCAGGCCAGGCCAGGCCAGGCCAGGCCAGGCCAGGCCAGGCCAGGCCAGGCCAGGCCAGGCCAGGCCAGGCCAGGCCAGGCCAGGCCAGGCCGGCCAGGCCAGGCCAGGCCAGGCCAGGCCAGGCCAGGCCAGGCCAGGCCAGGCCAGGCCAGGCCAGGCCAGGCCAGGCCAGGCCAGGCCAGGCCAGGCCAGGCCAGGCCAGGCCAGGCCAGGCCAGGCCAGGCCAGGCCAGGCCAGGCCAGGCCAGGCCAGGCCAGGCCAGGCCAGGCCAGGCCAGGCCAGGCCAGGCCAGGCCAGGCCAGGCCAGGCCAGGCCAGGCCAGGCCAGGCCAGGCCAGGCCAGGCCAGGCCAGGCCAGGCCAGGCCAGGCCAGGCCAGGCCAGGCCAGGCCAGGCCAGGCCAGGCCAGGCCAGGCCAGGCCAGGCCAGGCCAGGCCAGGCCAGGCCAGGCCAGGCCAGGCCAGGCCAGGCCAGGCCAGGCCAGGCCAGGCCAGGCCAGGCCAGGCCAGGCCAGGCCAGGCCAGGCCAGGCCAGGCCAGGCCAGGCCAGGCCAGGCCAGGCCAGGCCAGGCCAGGCCAGGCCAGGCCAGGCCAGGCCAGGCCAGGCCAGGCCAGGCCAGGCCAGGCCAGGCCAGGCCAGGCCAGGCCAGGCCAGGCCAGGCCAGGCCAGGCCAGGCCAGGCCAGGCCAGGCCAGGCCAGGCCAGGCCAGGCCAGGCCAGGCCAGGCCAGGCCAGGCCAGGCCAGGCCAGGCCAGGCCAGGCCAGGCCAGGCCAGGCCAGGCCAGGCCAGGCCAGGCCAGGCCAGGCCAGGCCAGGCCAGGCCAGGCCAGGCCAGGCCAGGCCAGGCCAGGCCAGGCCAGGCCAGGCCAGGCCAGGCCAGGCCAGGCCAGGCCAGGCCAGGCCAGGCCAGGCCAGGCCAGGCCAGGCCAGGCCAGGCCAGGCCAGGCCAGGCCAGGCCAGGCCAGGCCAGGCCAGGCCAGGCCAGGCCAGGCCAGGCCAGGCCAGGCCAGGCCAGGCCAGGCCAGGCCAGGCCAGGCCAGGCCAGGCCAGGCCAGGCCAGGCCAGGCCAGGCCAGGCCAGGCCAGGCCAGGCCAGGCCAGGCCAGGCCAGGCCAGGCCAGGCCAGGCCAGGCCAGGCCAGGCCAGGCCAGGCCAGGCCAGGCCAGGCCAGGCCAGGCCAGGCCAGGCCAGGCCAGGCCAGGCCAGGCCAGGCCAGGCCAGGCCAGGCCAGGCCAGGCCAGGCCAGGCCAGGCCAGGCCAGGCCAGGCCAGGCCAGGCCAGGCCAGGCCAGGCCAGGCCAGGCCAGGCCAGGCCAGGCCAGGCCAGGCCAGGCCAGGCCAGGCCAGGCCAGGCCAGGCCAGGCCAGGCCAGGCCAGGCCAGGCCAGGCCAGGCCAGGCCAGGCCAGGCCAGGCCAGGCCAGGCCAGGCCAGGCCAGGCCAGGCCAGGCCAGGCCAGGCCAGGCCAGGCCAGGCCAGGCCAGGCCAGGCCAGGCCAGGCCAGGCCAGGCCAGGCCAGGCCAGGCCAGGCCAGGCCAGGCCAGGCCAGGCCAGGCCAGGCCAGGCCAGGCCAGGCCAGGCCAGGCCAGGCCAGGCCAGGCCAGGCCAGGCCAGGCCAGGCCAGGCCAGGCCAGGCCAGGCCAGGCCAGGCCAGGCCAGGCCAGGCCAGGCCAGGCCAGGCCAGGCCAGGCCAGGCCAGGCCAGGCCAGGCCAGGCCAGGCCAGGCCAGGCCAGGCCAGGCCAGGCCAGGCCAGGCCAGGCCAGGCCAGGCCAGGCCAGGCCAGGCCAGGCCGCCAGGCCAGGCCAGGCCAGGCCAGGCCAGGCCAGGCCAGGCCAGGCCAGGCCAGGCCAGGCCAGGCCAGGCCAGGCCAGGCCAGGCCAGGCCAGGCCAGGCCAGGCCAGGCCAGGCCAGGCCAGGCCAGGCCAGGCCAGGCCAGGCCAGGCCAGGCCAGGCCAGGCCAGGCCAGGCCAGGCCAGGCCAGGCCAGGCCAGGCCAGGCCAGGCCAGGCCAGGCCAGGCCAGGCCAGGCCAGGCCAGGCCAGGCCAGGCCAGGCCAGGCCAGGCCAGGCCAGGCCAGGCCAGGCCAGGCCAGGCCAGGCCAGGCCAGGCCAGGCCAGGCCAGGCCAGGCCAGGCCAGGCCAGGCCAGGCCAGGCCAGGCCAG
>BSDF01000199.1:0-19386 GCA_027925045.1 Hypotaenidia okinawae
AACTGACCAGAACCCCACTGCCCATTCCCTGCCCCTCCCCGCGCCACATTGTGGGGGAAGAAGGGAGCAGAATTCTGATGAAGTTTAAGTCTGCTAGGAAGGGAGGGGTGGGGGTAAGGTGCTTTAAGACCTGGCCGTGCTTCTCATTACCCGACTCTGGTTCACTGGGTATGTAGTTGTAGTAGTAATAAATCACTTTTATTCTGTGTAGAGTCTGTTTTGTCCATTGCACTCATTGGGGAGTGATCTCTCTGTCGTTATCTTGAATCCTAAGCCTCCCAATATATCTTTTCTCCCCTTTTCAGCTGAAAAGTGAAGTGAGCAAGTGGCTTTGGTGGGCATTTGGCCTCTAGTCAGGGCCAAACCACCACAACAGCATTGCAGGGTTTGGCAGGGACCTCCTGAGAGCATTGAGTCCAATCCCCCTGCCAAAGCAGGTTCCTTTGGACAGGTCACACAGGTCGGCGTACAGATGGGTCTTGAATATCTCCAGAGAAGGAGACTCCAAACTCCCCTGGGCAGCCTGTCTCAGGGCTCTGTCACCCTTACTGTGAAAAAGTTCTTCCTATGCTCTAACTTGCAGCCATTGCCCCTTGTCCTGTCTCCACAGACCATTGGAAAGGGTCTGGCCATTTCCCCCTGCATCCCATACTTAAGATTGTTATAAACATTAATAAGGTCCCCCCTTAGTCTTCTTGCCATATGCTAAAGTATGTTGAAATTAACAGGCAAAACGATAGCACTGGTCAGATAATACAGTGACTAACAGCATCACAACCCATCTCTTTTACGTGCAAATATAGAGCTGCTATTTAGTTTGGAAAACCCAGGGGGCAGAGAGAAAAAGCAGAAAGGCAGAGCAAGAGATTCTTTGCAGCTGAACATCAATTTTCAAATAATGTGAAAATTTAGGACAGAGGAGAACAAGAGGGGCTGTAATGAAAGGGGAGCTGGTGTGTGCAATGAGGCAGCCTACACTCCTACAAGATGCCATTGTCCTTTGTCCTGTCTCCACAGACAAGTGAACATTTCTTTACTCAGTGGGTCCACCAGCAGCGAACCCCCTTATCTACAGCGTGAGGAGCCAAGAGCTCTAAGCAGCAACAAACTGCTTGTCTTCTTCTGCGTAACGCTGGCCATGTAACTCATGTTAGGACCAGTCTGTAGTTAGTAGGTTTTTTTGTAGTTGGTTTGGGTTTTTTTATTCCTAGTGTGTCTAAGCCATAACATGGTGCACATTCATCTCATGAAGTATCTCTTAGTCTTGTGTGACCCAGACGCTGTCTAAGGATGAGCTGTGCTCTCTACGAAACGCATTTGAACAGACCAGCAAAACTCCACACACTGGTATGAGAACCTTTTCTTTTAAGAACTTGCCAAACCAAACTGTAACAGTGCAAAATAAGATTTCTTTGCAGAAATAAGTGTCAAGGCATCCGGGGCATCGCTAGTAGTCAAGCCGCTGAGCCAGTCCTCTTTCTACCAGAGCTCTGTTCACTGACAGCATCTAAAGGGGGGAAAAGAAGTAGAAAGGTGAACACCATCAGCCAGTTGCATCATCATTATCAATTCTAACAGTGTTGAAAAAACAGGTATGTCTCCAGACGCACCTCATCTCCCATCAAGCTCCAGAGCTTTACCAGTGGCAGACCTGTTGCACTGTCGTAATTTGTGACCTGGAAAAGACAGACCAACATCAGCATGCAGACAGACACCAGTCCTGGTCACGAGCATGAGTGATTTTCAGCAGTGCCCGCCCTGAGCCACAGAGTCCACACGACCAGTGTCAGCCACTGCACTGCCCATGCTGCACAAGGAAGGTCTCAGCACCAGTTTTTCTCCACAAGAGCCCTGCCCAGCAGCCGGGCGTCCAAGCTTAGCCTTTGTTCTGGCCTGGAGCACACACAGAATGCTGGGGGAGAGGGGACAAGAGCAGCACTCAAAGCAGCAACAAGGCTTTCCCAGACAGCTGCCACTGACCTGCGCCACCAGGACTGCGCCTTCGGTCATCTCCACAACAGCGGCGTCCGCTTGGGATGAAAAGTGATCCTCGTCTTTGGAGAGAGCAGAGCGGGAGAAAGCAGATGAGATGGTGCCAAGCTTCACAGGCCAGGAGGGACTATGCAACCAGCCCTGCCTGACCTCCCACAGCAGCCCAGCCAGAGAACCTTCCCTGCTGCCGCTGGAGGCATTTGCTGGACCCAGCCTATCAGGCTGGAGGTAACACAGGTATTATCCCCTCTGTGCTGCCGAACGGAAAGGACTGAGCACTTTCTAAAGCCACCTTCATGTGAACGCCAGTGGCTGGTGAATTAGGAGGCTTGAAAGACAGAAGACTTCTGCAGTACCTTTGAGCTGCCATTGCTGTTTTGACTCTGACTGGTAGGAAAATCTCAGGCATTTGTCTAGCAGATTAAAAGCTAAGTTTTCCTTTGTAACTCCTGCAGCACAGAAGGTGGCAGAGTAGCTACAGCTACTTCACCTGTACCCTGATGGTCCTGCCAACCTGCTCTTCAGTAAAGTCATTCCTTCTATCCTCCCTCCCTCCACACAGGAGCAAGCCTGGCCCTTCACCATCTCTCCCATGGAGCCTGACAGGTTGTGCCACGCTCACACATTTAGAAGAAAATAGGTTTCTTCTAGCCCTCGCTCCAGTCCCTTCAGAGGCTGCACTCGCAAGGGGAGGGAGAAGGCCAAGACAGAATCAAGGCTTGTACACAGCTGGCACCCAGGGAAACCTGCTGGAGCACCACCCAGGGTACGTCTCGAGAGCTCCGTTACCTGCCAGTGGGGCCACGTTGTCCAGTAAAACTTCTGTTCCTTGGAAAGGCAGTGATAAGAAGTCAGACCTGAACAAAAAGGGAATAAACCCAAATAAGTTGGATTTAAGTTACTCCTGTGTTCTTGAAGGTTACAATTGCTTTAGCTGGAATTCAGTTTAAAAGTAACGACACTCCAAAAACCCCAGACCACGCTCCCAGCAATCCAAGCGGCAGCAGCAGAGGAGCTACAGACCTGATCCTTCTGAGCTGGTCGATCTTCACCCTGTCATAGCCTCCGTAGTCCACGTAGCGGAGCTCCACTTCACTGGTCTCTTCAAAGTGCTTATTGACTTGAGCCCGTAACCATGCCCCATTGAGACCCAGAGCCGCACAGATAGTACCAACTGCAGAACAGAAGAGCTCAGGGTGAGTGGATTCCCAGAAACAAGCACTTCGAGCGGATCAGCCACGCTGCGCAGCGACCTCCTGAGAGCCAACAGCATTCCTTCTGCTGCTTCCATCTCCCTTCCACACCCCTGCCCCTCCATCAGACCCGCCTGCAGCTGCGACACAGCAGAGCTGCCTTGGACTCTCAAGCCTGTCTGCCACTACCGTGCTCAGGGGCATAAGGCTTTTGCACGACCCTACAAGTTTCTCAAGCAAACAGCTTGTGAGCAGTTGAGTTACTTGCCTTCTACCGGAGCTTCCAGGGTCGGAATACCCGGTTGAGAGTAGCAGGCATTCATCTGCTGGTCAAGTCTATGCAGGACATGGAAAGTGGGGTGTGTATGCTGCTGTAAAAACATGTGGCCAGCATTGACTTGGTTTGCTACCACCACTTCTACAGGAACTCCGTCTGGGAGGTATAGCTGTCACATGGAAGAAAGGAATTCTTGTGAGTGTTCACTGCAACACAAGCTTCATTCACAGCCACTCCATGGTCCACCAGCATGGCGTGAGGCTGAGAGCCATGGGTGCGAAAGTCCTGCCACTCCAGCATTTGACTTCCAAAGGCTGCTCTGGATTAGGAAGATCAGTCTGACCCGTTACAGTGACACAAGCCAGGCAAGACAGAGCTACACAAAACCAGATTGGCTGTGAGGGCCTCTGTGAACCAGCCACCTGGATAGAGCATACTACGACAGCAGTGACAAACAGCAGCCTTTGCCCCTGACATCAGTGCAGCCAGAAAGCTGGGACTTACCCAGCAAGTCGACGGGAGAAAACGAGGTGTTCGTGGTTTTGGTGGAGGTGGAATGTAGATGTTGTGGAGGCGCAGAGTTTTGAACTTCTTGCCAATCAGGCTCAGTGCTTTTTCTATTTGCTGAGAGAAGCCTGTAAGATAAACATCCCGTAGAAAGTCTGTAGCACAGCTATGCTGAGGACACTCCCCACCTCGTGAAGAAATAGAGCTACCAAAAGTAGCCTACACTACATTAACAGCTTCAGGTTCCATAGACCATCTGTGTAGGTGTTTAATTCCTTGCCCATCTCATTCAGGCCCCCGAGCTACAAATTAGACCACAAACACGGAGACGTTTTGCTTACCTTCAATGTGACAGAGTTGAGAGTCACGCAAATGAGGTGGTGAGGAGATATAAATTTTGGCCCCAGATTCTTGCTTTAGGAAGTTCATGAATCTTCCTTGTTTGCCGATCAAGCGGCCAACTAAAGCCTTTGTGAAAGAGAGGAAAAGCAGCAGTAAAGAGGGAGCCTTAGAGCACAGAGTGCCCGGCCAGCTGGGCCGGGGGACGCAGAGATGTCTCTGCAAGCCCTGTCTCTTCCACTCTTCCACTGGCACCTGCCGCAGCTTACTGTCAGAGATCAGATCCCAGAGCAGAAGCGTTGGCCCCCAGTCAGCATGGATAACCCTACACAAAGTAACATTATCAACATAAAAAAAAGGCATGAACAGAGGCCTAAACACTGACAGCCTCTGTCTCAACCCAAAAGAAGGCTGGCTATAAAGACCGAGACACAGTGTCTCCATGGACTAGCTGAGCACTCAGTCTGTGAGGAAGGCTTTAGTCAGGCAGTCAAAACATAACCCTCCTACATAGTGGAAAGAAAAAACTCAACCAGCTCACCACCAGTGCTTCGTAACTGTGTACCCTCAAAGCCTTCTGAATGCTTTCAAAGTGTTGAACTAACAGACAGGGACGGAAGATAACAGGGAACAACGAGCCAGACAACCAGCGTTACGCTGGGCACAGCCCTGAGACGCCTCTTGCGTACAGCTTGGACTGGCTCTTCACCCTTGTTGAGTCTAACGCTACGCAAAATGCTTCGATCCTGGTTATTTGCTGTTGATCTCCCTGGGATGGCACTGAGCCAGTACCAGCCTGGAAGAAGCAGATGATGGGTTCGGAGCGCAGGGCAGGATGTGCGAGCAGGCCGGCGGCTGCTTACCTTCGGGACCTCTATTGCCCAGCTAACCAAGTCGGGCTTGGTGGAGGTTTCTTTAGGCTTTGAGTTCTGTTGAGTCACCGTCTTCTGCATGGCACAGCCGCTGTGCACAAAGTCCATGGTTTTGACATCCAAATCTACGGGACATGCACACATGTCAGCATTCAGACAGCCCACATGAGCCAGCTACCAGACACCAGGCCAGGACAATGCAGCGTTTCACAGAGCTTCTCCTATGCGCTCAGCCGGGAGGCTCCTGTATCGGGTTCTGCAGTATTTCAGAAAGGGCAAAGTCCTGCTGCATGTAACCTACCCAAAGTTTCCTTTCAGACCTGAAGAAAAAGCTGCACACCTGCAGAGGCCTGAGTTCAGCAGGACTCCTTCCTGGTGCACAGAAGTCAAGCCAAGACACAAAATCAAAGCTACCAACCAGTGTGAGGAGAGCCATGCTAACAGAGCTGCTGCAGAGAGGGACTTTGCAGTTCCCTGTGGCTTCAGCAGGGCTCTCCACAGGGAGTTCAGCACATGAGGGGCCATGCCAGCTCTTCACACAGAACTGACAGGGTTCAGGGCACTTGGTCTGCAGCCAACTGACTCAACCACAGCTCCTCAGAGCACATCCCTGCCTCTCCCAGCAGCACCTCAGAAACCTGCTGCCATCCAGCTTCCATTCAGCAGCAGCCCATAAAGAGAGAAGAACCTTGTGCTTACTGGAGGCTGTCTCAGTGGAAGCAGAAACCATTCGTATGAACAGGTCTCAAACCAGTGAGGTGTTCAGCACCCAGTCACGGCCCATTTCACTGGGCTACTCAAGCACACGCTCAGCTTTACACAGCAAACTCTGTACTGAAAGGTGACCAGCCCATTCTCCCCTTTGCAGCAGACCCTGAAATTCACCCAGCTAACACCAGATCCAAAAGCTATGGGAATTCTGAGAGCAAATGCATACCCACCTGTACAAGGGCTAATTATTCCTCTACTGAGCAAGTTAAACATGGAGAGGATAGATTTGGACATGTTCTGAAGCAGAAGGGGTACAGCACATAAAACACTTGGTCCCCATGTATTTGTAGGAGGATTTTGAAATCCCTTACCTCCCGAGTGATCTTCATCTATCCCTGCTGTCCTGCTATTGTCACGATGAAAGGCCAGAGCATCCTCTTCATGCACTCCTTTACTGTGGGGCACGTTGCTGCCTTCAGGTAGAGCCAGAGGCAGGGAGGTCAAGGTTTCAGCCACTGGGCGCTGCTCTTCCTTGGAGGCTGCCTCTCTCCCCTCAACGCTTGCCTCTGGCACTTCGTCCTGCTTCTCTTCAGTGGCTGTTTCTTCTTCTCCACTGGAGCTGGCATCCTTTTTCCTTCGGGAGTACAGCCACCAGCAGCCAACAAGTGCCAGCACTCCAGGTATGGCACACAGGATGGCTTTCTGGAAGCGCCCAGCCATTTCACACAGCCTCAGCGATTACAGCTAGGAGGAGAAACAAGAAAGCACCTTACAGTTCTCACCGGGAAAGTAACACAAAGGCTGAAGTTTCATAAATGCCCGAGGGTGTTTCTATGAGCACCAACAGGGTCGTTTTCCAGCTGCTCCTTAAATTCACGTCCCTACCAGAGCGCACACAAGTAGTTCCCTGGGCAGAATCAAGGAAGAGTAGAAAGCCCTGGGGGCGCCAGTGGAAAACACTGCTGCCCAAGCTCGCTTTTCCTTATCCTTTTTCAGAACGGGCTGGGAAATCTCACGCCTCTCAACTCCTGGCTACAGGGCTGGTATAAGGCCAGGGGGTGGGCTTTGACGACAAGGAGGTGTTCTTTGGTGACTCCAACCTGTTGGAGAGGGACAGGATCCACCTGTCTAGAAGGGGCCTTCAGGAATCCCAGACCCAGGAGGTAGGACAAAGTCTGGAGAAAGGGCAGACTGAGTAAATACCGGCTTTACCATCCCTACCATCACCTGGCTGAGCCATCAAAGAGAAGACTTAAGAAATGAAGAAGAGAAGAAAAGGAAATTCCTCCCAGGCATGTTGGGGAGTCTCTTTCTCTGGAGGGATTCAAAACCTACCTGGACGCTGTCGTGTGTGACCTGTTTGCGGTGATCTCCCCTGACAAAACTAGAGGAGATCTCCCCTGACAAGACTAGAGGTGATCTCCCCTGACAAGACTAGAGGTGATCTCCCCCAACTTGACTAGAGGTGATCTCCCCCAACAAGACTAGAGGTGATCTCCCCCGACAAGACTAGAGGTGATCTCCCCAACAAGACTAGAGGTGATCTCCCCAACAAGACTAGAGGTGATCTCTCCTGACAAGACAAGAGGTGCTTTCCCTCTGGGAAGTGACCTCCCAAGTGATGCCCCTCTGACACAAATGTCACTGGTTGGTCACCAGAGGTCCCTGGCAACCGTTGCTATTCTAGACCTCTATTGGGTGTTTGCTTAGCAACAGTTGGTTGGCTGGAGACAAGGGGCAGCAGGCAGCAGGTGGAAAACCAGGATGCAAGTCTTGCAGGTGGGGGCAAAGCAAGGAGATTCAAATCCTGTCAAACTCCAGAGTTTTATTAGTCCATCTGCAGCAGACACAGGAGTGGTTTGGGGTTTTTTTTAATTCCTATTTTTATGGGAATAGGCATAGCAGTAAAGTCCTAGTAATAAAAGAAGCGAGAATGAATGCAACCCGAAGTATCTCTGTTCATCATACTCACAGGCCCCGTGCTCTTTAAACAAGGTCACACATGTCTGGACTTGCACCCATATTTCTCCGATTTCTCCAGCCCTTTCATGGCCTCTGCTGAGCGGCCCCGTCCCCCCACCCAGCACAGCTCCTCTCCTCACCAGGCTCTGGCTTGCTGGAGTTTGCCACCAGCAGTGACTTCACCTTGAACCACAACTTCCTCCAGCCATCCCGCAGCACATCACTGCACCCATAGCAGTGACCCACGCTGGGGCAGCTGTGGAAGAGCTGAAGCCCCGTGGGAGGGGACTCATGTTGGAGAAGTTCATGGAGGACTGTCTGCCGTGGGTGCAGCAGGGAAAGGGTGTGAGGAATGTCCCCCCCTCCCAGCTAAGAAGGAAAACAGCTTGAGAGGAACTGACTGAAACCCCCATTCCCCCATTCCCTGCCCCTCCGCGTGCCACAATGCTGAGGAAAAGGGAGTAAAATCATGGATAAAGTGAAGTCTGCTATGAAGGGAAGGGTGGGGGAAGGTGGCACGGGACTTCTGAGCCTCTCGATAGGAATTATCTCTCTTTCCCAGCCAAAAGGGGGAGCGAGAGAGCAGCTTTTGTGGATGTTTGCCTCCAGCCAGGGTCAAACCACCACACTTGATAACTGGCAGGATTTTTTCCTTCCTCTGCTCTCAGTGTGGATCACAGGGCTTCTAGTGGGAGGTGTCCAATGACTCTTTTACAAAAATATTGGTCCTGACCCCTTCAGATCTTCCCAGAGAGAGCATGCCCAGTTGTGTCACGCAGCCCGTTCCCCGTGTTGCCTTCTGTTGGGCTCAGGACCTTTTGCTGGACATGCCCACTCTCTTGTTGATAGGAGAGAATCAGTTGGTTTAGAGCTGCAGTGAAATCCTGAGGTCAGGGACTTTCTGACATCTTAGCGTGGGAAAGAAACTTCAGTGGGCTGGCGTGGGAGTGTGTGTAGCGTAGTAGAGGGGGGATATGGCAGAACAGTATCCATTCCCCTCGTCCCTGGGAGCATGGATAATTTCAGGAGTAGCTTTGCTTGGTGTGGGGAGAATAAGAAAGGTTTTTGTATTGAAGACTTTTGTGCCTGTGGGTTCCTGCAAAGGTCTGGATTGCCTGGCAGCCGACGTGCATTTTCAGCTTGTCATAACCGTTGCCCAAAACCAGACAGTGGCGATCTGGAGGGATGTTTCCAGGGGCAGCAGGAGCTCTGTGGTTCCCCAGACAGACCAGCAAGTGTGCCGGTTGTTGTTGCACAGTGTGTGCCCAGAGAAGGACAGAGGCTGAGTCACACGGAGCTGCAGAAAAGACTTTTGCAATGTCCAACTTAGACTTGTAAGGAGCTCGCTAGCGTATGAACTGCTGAGGTGAGCATTTTCCCTTCCCTGAGCAGTTGCTGTTTCTTCTTTGCAGTAAAGAAGAGAGGGCACCCCAAGTCAAGCTGCACAGCTTGAGGTACCCACCTCTGCGGTTGTTGACGGTCAAACACTGCGCCCTGTTCAGCTGCCTGGGTGGTTGAACCTTGGGGAATGCCCAGGGAAGGTAGAAAGTGCCTAAAAAAGACGCTTTGTGCAAATAAGGTTTGAATTGGATTTTTCTGTCGTCGTGTCCCTAATTTCTAGCTTTAGCCTTACCAAACGCTGGGATGTCTGACCTGATACTCCCAGGATATTTGAAGGCAGCACTGTAACTACTCTCCAGACTGGGAGGGAATCCGTTGCCTCTGCTATGTCACGTGTTTCAAGCCCCTGACACGCCAGACTTGGGCTCCGCTCCGAACCCGCACATGTAGGGCCAGTCTCTGCCTCCCATGGGGTTGCCCTGACCCTGTGGGCCTGATCCCAGACCCACCTCACACAGCTCCTGTGCCGGTTCCGACCCCATGAAGCGTGGGCTGGGCTCCTGCTGACATCTAAATCTGTTCCAAGGCTCCTGGGCCAGGTCTAAGGCAGCGTGGGAGCTGGGCCTGAAGCCCCCCATGAGTGCTTTCAAGGCCCCATCAGCCTGGAGCTCGCTCCCTGCCACCATCATCATTATCATCATCGTGGTGACACCACATTGGTCCTTTTCCAGAGCTCAGTGCGGGTTTCTCCCAAAGACCCCTCCTCGTGAGCAAAGCTTCTCCCCTCCTCCCTGAAAGCGCATGCCAGAGCAGTCCAGGCCCCTCAGCCCCAGCGCAGCCCACAGCTGCCAGCCCCCAGCTCAGGCGCAGTGATAGGAGACCCATGTTTCATTTATTGGCAGGCTGTGCTGTCCTGGGGTAGGCGGCCCCTGTTTCCTGGGGACTGCGTGCCACCTCTGTAGCGCAGGTCTGTTGACGGCTGGCAGGGTCCTGCGTGGGAGGGTTCAGACGCTGTGCTTATGGTACCCTCCTCCTCTGCCACCGCTTCATCCTTTGCATGAAGATTTCCCTTTAAAGGAAACAAAAATTTGCATTTGGCACAAGTGAAAAGATCCACCATCATATGGCAATTTGACGTTCAATGAAGCCAAAATTTGATTATGTGAAAGTATTGAATATAATTATCAATACTTTCAACGGGGGGAAATGTTACAGTCACCCTAATAAAATAGCTTAACTTCTGGTGATTTTGGTGATTTAGTGATTTAGAATATGCTGATGGTGATTTGGTGATTTTGTTTTTAAAGGAGTTATAGCAGCTCTGAGAATATACAGCTTGTAGGAACAGTGGTGTGTGCCTTTATCACTATGGAAAATCTCAATGGACTCTGAAGTAAAACAATGGCTACTGGTTATGGGCCTTGAGTTAAAACAATAAGTATATGAAGAATTGCAGAATCATAGAATCATAGAATGGTCAGGGTGGGAAGGGACCCCAAGGATCAGAGAGTTCCAACCCCCTGCCACAGGTGGGGCCACCAACCTCCAGGCCTGGATCTACACAAGGCCCCATCCAACCTGGCCTTGAACACCTCCAGGGATGGGGCATCCACCACCTCTCTGGGCAGCCTGTTCCAGCCCCTCACCACTCTCTCTGTAAAGAACTTCCCCCTAATATCTCACCTAAACCTTCCCTCCTGTAGCTTCAATCCATTCCTGCTCGTCCTGCTATTGTCTACCCTTTTAAAGTTGAATCCCCTCCTGTTTCTCTGCTCCCTTCAGGTACTAGAAGGCTGCAATGAGGTCTCCCTGCAGCCTTTTCTTCTCTAGGCTGAACAAGTCCATCTCCCTCAGCCTCTCTTCGTAGGGGAGGTGCTCCAGAACTCTGATCACCTTTGTGGCCCTCCTCTAAACCCTCTCCAACAGTTCCACATCTTTCTTGTACTGGGGGCCCCAGCCCTGGACACAGGACTCCAGATGGGCCTCGCGAGGGCCGAGTAGAGAGGGACAATCCCCTGCCTGTCCCTGCTGCCACCCCTCTGCTGATGGAGCCCAGGTTACCATTGGCCCTCTGAGCTGCAAGAGCCACTGCTGGCTCATATGAAGTTTCTCATCCACCAGAACCTCCAGGTCCTTCTCAGCTGGGCTACTCTTCAGGAGCAATTCTCCCAGTCTGCATATGTGTCTGGGATTCTTCGAGCTCAAGTGAAAGACCTGACACTTTGCAGTGTAGAACCTCATTAGGTTCACCCGGGCCCACAGTCACTTCCTCACAAGTTGGGTTTTTTTCTTTGCTGGGGGGGCATTCCTCACCCCCTTGCCCTGCTGTACTGTGGGGTCCCACGCACAGGAGACAGTCCTTCACAAACTTCTCTGAGAGTCCTTTCTGTCAGGGCTTCAGCTCTTTACCAACTGTCTCAGCGCAGCTCCCTTCCATGGGGTGCTGACCTTCAGGCCCAGACTGCTTCAGTCTGGTCCCCCACAGAGTCACAAGTCCCCCAGTAAGTCTTCACTGACCTTGGTGTCTGCACAGCTCATTACATGCAGTTTGTTTTCCCCTAAATGTGATTCCCAGAGGCTCTGTGACCAATGCAAATTGGCTCGGCCTTGGTGAGCAGCAACTCAAACCAGCTTCCTTATTCACCAGCTTCGTTGCCCTTCTCTGGACATTCTCCAGCATCTCAACATCCTTCTTGTACTGAGGGGCCCAAAACTGGACACAGCACTCAAGATGCGGCCTCACCAGAGCTTAGTACAACAGAACAATCACTTCCCTACTCCTGCTAGCCACATAATTCCTGATCCAGGCCAGGATGCCATTGGCCTTCTTAGCCGCTTGGGCACAGGGCTGGCTCATGTTCAGCTGGCTGTCTGCTAACACCCCCAGGGCCTTCTCCTCCAGGCAGCTCTCCAGCCACTCTGCCCCAGGCCTGTAGAGTGTCCTGGGGTTGTTGTGACCACAGTGCAGGATCTGGCACTTGGCCTTGTTGAACCCCATAAAGTTAGCCTCTGCCCATTGCTCCAGCCTGTCCAGGTCCCTCTGCAGAGCCTTCCCGCCTTCCATCAGATCCATGCTCCCACACAATTTGGTGTCGCCTGCAAACTTACTGACAGTGCACTCGATCCCCTCATCCAGATCATTAATAAAGGTTTTAAAGAGGACTGGCCCCAGCACTGAGCCCTGGAGAACACCACTTGTGACATGCTGCCAGCTGGTTTCAGTGTCGTTCACCACAGCTCCTTGGGCCAAGCCTTCAGACAGTTTTTAAGCCAGCAAAGAGTATACCCATCTAATCCACAAGTGGCTAGTTTCGCCAGAAGAATGTCCCCCAAGAAGAGGACAGACACGCCCCAGAGCCTGCTGGAGTCCCAGGCAGTCCTGGCCATATGGGACAGGGTATGGAGCCCCAGGGGCCCAGCCCGGCCTGCCCCCCGACTCTGCATAGGGAAGAACACCTCTGGTATTTACATAGGGGCGGGGACACAGCTGCATTTGGTGCTGGACAGGCCACCCCACCTCCCAGGGGAGCCAGTTGCCCCCATTCCACACCTCCCTTCTTTTGTGCCCTACCACAGCTGCCCCAGCACTGGCCCCCCCACCTCGGATAACCCCCACATACCCCAAGAAAGGTGGAGTTTGGCAGGGATTCTTGTAAAAAAAGGTTTATCCATCCCGTTTTCATATAAAATGCCAGGGAGCAGTCGACCCCCTCACTCAAACCAAGATACAACTTTCTTTCATGCCCCTCCAAGCTCAAGCACAAAACTGTCTTTCCTCCTCCAACGGTCAATGGTCTCTACTCTCCCTTTGATTTATTCCAAAAACAAAACCAACCCTCCACAAATCGCCAAGGTTTCTTCTGTCCCAGGGAGGTAAAACAGGAGGGAGCAGGCTGCTTCTCAGTTTTCCCCTCTACGCCGTCTTCTGTTGTCCTGCTTTCCAATCAAGAACTTGTGGATGTGAGAGATGACTTCTGCAGATACAAGAGGAGGATTCCCATCAGAGTTCCCAAAAAACTCTTAGAGAAATCCTCAATTCCCAGCAGAATTTGGTGAAATGTTTCCTCCCGCTGCGGCTCTGGTATTTCCCTTCAGTGCCAAATTCCTGTTTTCCCACATTTCCCCCTCTAAAATTCCCCACAGGAAGGAGGGAAAGGGGGTGATGAGGGCGATACCTACCTCCTCCAGCAATGGTGGCTTTGATGAGAGAATCCAGCTCAGCGTCACCACAAATAGCTAGCTGCAAATGGTGAGGGGTGATGCACTTGGCTTTCAAGTCCTTTGAGACGTTCCCTGCCAGCTCTAACACCTGCAAAGACATTCAGGATGATCCCGAGGGAAAGGATGGGTCTCCCACCTCCCCACCCAGGCCTCTGGAGGAAGGCGAGGACCTACCTCTGCAGTGAGATACTCCAGCTTGGCTGCGCTGTAGACAGCAGCTGTAGCTCCCACTTGCCCATGGCTGGTTGTGCGAGTTTTTAAATGCCTGTGGATCCTTCCCACGGGGAACTGAGGTGGGAACTACCAACACCGAATTAGCACCTATAGCCCCCTAGAAATTTGCATACTAGAGCCTGTTGCCCATTTGCATAATTACACCATATGCCTCCAACTTTTAACCCCACCCTGCCCATCCACAGCTTCTGGGAGCTTCTGGGAGCTCCTGTAATGCTGGTACCACGATGACACAAATCATAAAAGACTACATTTTCCACTCACTCAAAAAACAAACAGAGACAAAAAAAGGGGGGCAGAGGTCAATGTGTGACCACAGAAGTGGAAGTTTCACCCAGGGACACATGGTTTCCCTCACCAGCGGGAGCACCTGGGCCTTACCTGGAGTCCTGCTCTCTGGGAGCATGACATGGCCTTCACTTTGGCCTTGCCACTATCCTTCCCCACTTTTCCACCCACCTGCAAGAGAGAAATCCACCTATTAATAATCGTAATTCATCCCAAGAACCCTGTTGAACTGTAATCCAGAGGCAAATATGCTCTTGGCCACGACAGAAAACTCGTGGCCTCTCAAACCAACCAAAAAGTGGCAAATATGAGGGGATGAGGCAGGTTTGAGGGGTACAGCGGCTGCTTTATCACCCCGAGGGTCTTATTTCCTGCTCCCACTATTCCTGTTATTTTCCAGAAAATGCCAAAAGGGGGGAAACCAGCCCCCAAACCCCCCACCTTTTGGTGTTGTTTGGGGGTTTGTTTTGGATTTTTTCCAGCCATGGTGAGAACAGTTTGATTCCAGACTTACTGTTTCAACTCTGAAGGTATGTGCCGAGTTGGAATCTAAAGCCAGACCTACAGGATTCAAGAGCAATTCCCATCCTGCTCAGAAAGTAGCAGCAAAAAGGGTGCAGCTTCCCTCCAAAGCCGTAACTGGCGAGGTAAAGGCAGCCGCTGCACCTCCCATCCCCTGACAGCCCCAGGGACACACTGGCTCAAGCGCTTGCCTCCCACCCACCTGTCATGAGCCGCAATGAGATAGACTGCTTTGTCAGAGGATAAACCCCCTTGCATTCCAACCCACCTCAGATTGCTCTGGGTGGCTGGGGGTGGCTGGGCTTAACCCCTGAGTGATGTCCAATTAGGTGCTTTATCGTGATAAGTTCTTCACAATTTTTGGGAACAGAATTAAGACTCAAAATGGAGTCACGTTTTAAGTTACTTTATTTGGAGGAGAAAGCTGGGGGGAGGGTGGGGAAAGAAAGAGGGAAAAGAGTGAGAAAGAGAGTGAGAGAGAGAGAGAGGCAGAGAGAGAGATAGATTGCAATATCTACCACCACAGAGCTTAGGCGTCCCATCAGTCCGAATCACCAGGTGGGGAGTTCCAGTAGCTGCTAGTTGTCATGGTTCAGCATTGGGTGCACGGGGAATGGCTCCGTCGCAGACGTGCACACTAACGTGGCAGTTCTTCTGGGTTATATACAGTTCAATGATACTTATTCATTAGGTTACCTCATACACCTCTTCATATTCATAACCTGTCCCGCTTCGTATTAAAATGAGTTCCAAGATGTCATTTCCATAAACTCCTCCCAACTGCGCCTGCGCACTGCTGTTTGGTGGTGGTTGTTGGGGGTCGTGGGGATGAAGTCAGATGGCTCCTCTTCGTCACCGCAAGTAACCTTCTGTTTGGCGCAGACTCAGTTACCCCTTGACTCCGATCCAAACTACAAGTTCAGCTTCAGCAGGTTTTGTATACTTTCAAAGACAAGGGGGAACTCGAACTAGCTACAATGAAACTGAATTCATGACCAATTATGAGACAAGCAAGGAATTCATTGAACAGATAAGGACTTCGTCACACCGATGGGGGGGCTGGAAGTCGCCAAAGAAATCATTTTATTTCCACAGAGCACACAGTCCTTGAGTGCGTAATTTACTCCAAATATGGTGTTAGGCTCAAACTTATGTCTCAATTGATGTTTCTTCATCAGTACTAGGAGTTGTTCCTGTTAGCAGGTCTTCCTTAACCCTTTACAAGTGTCTTATTAGCAAGTCAGTGTAGATATGGACAGGAGAAGGAGATCGTGCCTCGTGGTGAAACACACCCCATGCTGCTACCAGTTCTCCTACTTGAGCACGACCTGCCCCTTCAGCGATGATTTTTTGTTTGGTCTTTATTTGCCAGGCAACAGCTCGACATTCCTATCTTTTGCCCTCTCTTTTAGCAGCAGCATCTGTAAACCAAGCATTCAGTAACTCTTCTGAAAATGTAGGGGAGGCGGCGGGGACAGGACTTGCACCCCAGGGGAAGTTGCACTGGTTTCAGTTTCTAAAGCAGCTTTTTCCTGAAGAGCCAGGGTTTTGGCTGCACCCTCTGAAACTGTAAAGCTATTACAGTAACATTCTATCTGAGCGCACCATTTTCTCACTGAGGCTCTTGGTGCCACCCCATCAGCAGGTGGTGTCCCGGCTAATACAGGTTTTATCACTTTGAATGGACCCCTAAGTACAATTGGTTGTTTACGTACAGTGCATTTGGCTGCTCACAAGGCTAGGCTAACCACAAACTTCCCCTTTTTCCAGGTAGCTCTGGCCTATGGCTTTCACAAATCCACCAGAGATGGGACTCCCCTTGCCCCAGTTCTGGTGGGCACAAAATAGGCACCTTCTCCCTGGGAGCTGCTGGTCCCAGCTCACA
Source organism: Hypotaenidia okinawae (assembly GCA_027925045.1). Taxonomy (NCBI): domain Eukaryota; kingdom Metazoa; phylum Chordata; class Aves; order Gruiformes; family Rallidae; genus Hypotaenidia; species Hypotaenidia okinawae. Next base: position 16,345 of record BSDF01000199.1, read on the forward strand.
TGGGAATTACTGGGGGCGGAGGAGAGTTGCCAAGATCCCCTTCTCCATGAGTGTGGATTTCATGTGATAGAAACTGTGTGTCACCCCCATTCACCCATACCCAAAACTGAAGATTCTTTGGGAGTCCATGGGAGAGGCTTCTGCTTCTCATGCACACCTGGGAGTTTGTGAGACAAATCCAGTAGTTTCCTTTTCCTTGTTATAAATCTCTCCTGACTTCTGCCATTCACTTTTGCAACACTTTTCCATAGCCAGAGGCAACAAATGTCCAACAGCAGCTCCATCAGCCAGGTCCTCCTCCTGGCCTTTGCAGAGACACGGGAGCTGCAGCTCTTGCACTTTGGGCTCCTGGGCATCTACCTGGCTGCTCTCCTGGGCAAGAGTTTAATGATCATTATTGTAGCCTACAACTCCACATGCCCATGTACTTCTTCCTCTTCAACCTCTTGTTGAATGCGTAGTGGGTTGACGCAGGTGCTCACCAAAGCTGCTCCATCACTCCCCCTCCTCAGCTGCATAGGGGAAAGGAGATGCAACAAAAGGTCAAGATAAGGTCCGGGAGATTTCAGGCAGCGGTTACTCTCATGGGCAAAACAGACTCAACATCAACAATAAAACCCATCTAATGTATTGCCCAATCCAAAGAGAATAGAGCAATGAGGCAGAAAGAAAATAAATATTAAAACACCTACTCACATCCCTCCCTCTTTTTCCCAGGGTCCACTTCACTCTCCCATTCTCTCCTTCCTCTGATTCAGCAGCATGGGGGGACAGGGAATGGACATTGGGGCCAGTTCATCACACACTGCCTCATCCACTCCTTCCTCCTCAGGGGGAGGACTCCTCACAGTCTCCCTGTGCTCCAGCATTGGGTCCCACCTACGGGAGACAGTGCTCTGTGAACCCCTCCAACGTGAGTCCTTCCTGCGTAGCTTCAGATCATCACCAACTGCTCCAGTGTTGGTCACTTGAGTGGGGTGCTGTCCTTCAGCAACAGACTGCACCAGCGTGGGTTCCCCACAGCCCTGCCCACAAACCTGTTCCAGCACAGGCTTCCTAGGAGGTCACAGCCTCCTTCAGTGTCTGCACCTGATGAGCGTGGGGACCTTTACGCTCTGCAAATATAATCACTGTTCCACATTGTCGTGTTTTCACCCCTGCTGTGGGCTGAGATCCACGCAGTTGCCTGCTTCTTAAAGTAAAAGAGCAGGGGAAGAGGGAAAAAGAGGGGGAAATAAGGGAAGGGAAAAAGAAAGGGGAAATAACTCCAAAACCAAGAAACTAAGAGGCCCGTGGGTTGGGATAAGGATAGTTTACTAAGATAACAGAAAGATAAAATATAACAATGCTAACAGGACTTTAGAGCAAAAGAATATGAAACCATTGATACACAATGCAGTTTCTCCCCGAACCACACAACTCAGGCCGTACCACCCAGAGCTGTCCCGGAACCCGACCGTCCCCCCAAGAAGCACGCGTCCCGAGACCGCCCCTCTTCCTCCTCCCAACAGCCCCCCGTTTTCCTAGGCAGGACGTAATTGGCATGGAATACTCTCTTTGGCCCATCTGGGTCACCTGTCCTGGCTTCGCCCCTCCTTTCTCATGAATAGAGAAATACAAAGAAGCTGAGAAAAGTCCTTGACTGTCTGACTGCAACTAAGAACATCAGGGTGTTATCAGCACTGCTTTCATTTTAACTCCCAAACACAGCATTCCATCAGCTGCTACAAATGAAATTAACTCTATCCTGACTGAAACCAGGACACACATCATCCGGCATGGGCTGCGGGGGAACAGCCTCAGTTACCATGGTCTTCTTCACAGGCTGCGGGGGAATTTACCATGGTCTTCTCCACAGTCTGTGGGGGAATCTCTGCTACGGGGCTTGGAGGACCTTCTGCCCCTACTTCACTGGCCTTGTAGTCTGCAAAGTTCCTTACAGTTTCTCACTCCATTCTCAGGCAGAAAAAAACCTGCTGCTAATTTTTATTTTCCTACTTAAAAATATTGTCACAGAGCTGCTCTTCACAATGCTCTGCTCCACACGGCCAATCCATTTTCAGTGTCCCTCTGCCATGGCAATGCTACTGGTCAGTTCTTCTGTAAAATCCCCCAGATCCTCATGCTCTCTTACGCACAGTCTACCTCAGTGAAACTATGGTCAGAGCTTGTTTAGGTTTTGAGTGGTTTGTGTTCATGGTGGTGGCCAGTGGTCAGATCTTCAGGTACTGAGGATCCCCTTGGAGTAGGGATGGCAGAAAGCCTTTTCCACATGCCTCCCTTTCCTGGACATGATCTCCCTGTTCATTAGCACTGCCATGCTTGCCTACCTGAAGCTCCTGTTAATCTCCTTTCTATGTACAGATTCACAGCTGTTGCAGTTTTGCGTGGCTGTGCTGCCAAGATGGCTTCTGCAAGCAGCATCCAGAAGCTCTCTGTAGGCCCCAGACTGTAAACACTGGCCCATTCAAGGCCAGAGTTGCTGCTGACCAGGGCAGAGCCAATCGGCGATGGTCACAGCGCCTCTGGGAATCCCATTGAGGAGAAAAACCCCACAGGCAGGTGCATTTTGCCACCAGAGAAGGGAGTGAGAAGATGTAAGAGGCCGGGCAGACACCAAGGCCAGGGAGGAAGGAGTGGGAGGGAAGAACAAATCGCTCCGGGTGCCGGAGAGAGAGATTCCCTTGCAGCTCATGGAGAAGACCATGGTGGAGCGGGTGTCCCCTCGCAGCCCATGGATAAGGACAGGGAGCAGAGACCATCTACAGCCTGTGGAGAGATTGATCCACACCACAGCAGGTTTGCCAGAGGACTTGTGACTCTGGGGGGGACCAGGCTGGAGCAGTCTGGGCCCGAATGTCAGCAGCCCGTGGAAGGGAGTCCTGCTGAGGGGCCTGTGGTGAGGAGATGACTCCCCAGTAGGAAGGACCTACTCTGCAGAAGTTCGTGGAGGATTGTCTGCCGTGGGTGGGACCCCTCGATGCCGCAGGGGAAGGGGGGGTGTGTGGAATGCCTCCCCAGCTAAGATGAAGACAGCTCAGG
>BSDF01000200.1:0-19020 GCA_027925045.1 Hypotaenidia okinawae
CCCACAGAACGTCCCTTCCTGCCTTCAGAAATAATCAAAACCTTGTCTGCTCACCCAGACACCTCCTCCATGAAAGCCTGCTGCTGCAGCAGCACACCTGTAGCACCTGGAAAGAAAAGTGGGGCTTAGACTCCTCCTCACACAGCCCGGCCTGAGAGCGGCAAGGATCCTTGCAGGGGTCCCAGCACACTCCGCAAAGCCCGCGGTGCTTGTCCTCACATCCCAGGCTCAGACGCTTCATCCCGCAGTGCCAGTTCTGCTTCCCAAAAGTGGCCTGCTGAGCGCTTGCATTCCACAGCGTGGCTCCACTAGATCCTAGGAGATCTACTCCCACCCAATGCCCAGCACACCCCCTTTCCTCCCAGAGAGCCCGCGCTGTGGCGCATGGTGCACAGCATACCCTCCACGGTGCGGGTTCTATCCCTCTTCATCTGTTCTCCTGCCAGCACCAAGTCTGCCCAGCTGCATGAGTCGCCCTGGTCTGCAAGGCCCTGACAGCTCCCTCTGTCCTGGCTGCTGCTGACGGCAAAGCGGTGGAAGGCAACAAAGCCCCCTTGGCCACAGCTCTCGCATCGGTGTGCGTGCTGCTCCAGGAAGGCAGCGCATTTGTAGTGCAAAGCCATCCGCTGTCTCTCGGGCCACAGGTCGTAGGCAGCCGCCCACAGCAGCGGGACATGGAAGGCCAGAACGCCAGACAGCTGCTTCCCAGTCGTCTTGCTCTGAGGGGATCCCTTCATGCCTGCAAGGCAAAGGGCCTTTGCATCAGCCCGAGCTGGGGCCCAGGCCTGTCCCAGCCCAGGCAGCAGAGTCATGCCTTGGTGCGCACCCTTGGCAGTAACCCAGAGCTGCGGCACCCCAAGGAGCCTTGCAGCAGGGGCAAAAGGGTCTGGATGCTGCTGGCAGGGATTCCACATGCCCTCCTACGCCTGTGCTACGAGCAGCGCTGGGAGGCAGGGAAGCAGAGGCACTTGGGGCACCTGGCAGGAACTTCCCTCCAGCACAAAGCCTGCGTGCTTTGGGATTGACTCCTCAGGTCTTTGCACAACCCACCCCAAAGATCCGTTCCCGCCTGAGCTCCCACCACCAATCCCTGGGGAAAGCGCACGATGCCCCTGGGGAGCCCCACTGGGGTAGGGCTGGCAGCTCCCTTGTCCACCTCACTGGCAGCACCTACCACGCTCAGCCTGCAGAGAGTCGGCTGGTTCCGTGGTGGCATCTCGCACATCGTGTGGAGCCTCTGTGCTCTCCAGCCTCCACGTAAGGATGTTGTCACTCACCAGCTTGTCCAAAATGCTGCTCATCTCTTCCCTGATGCCACTGGGAAGGTTATGCCACAGCAGCTGGGTGGTAAACACCAGCCCTATGACAGCTGCAAACTTCAAAACCAGCTGCTCCAGCGGCCTCCTCTGGTCCAGCTGAGCCAGCGCAATCTCTGTCAAAAAAGAAGCAATGTGTCTCTCTCCTGCCAGTTCCCTGCACTGAAGCTGGAGAGGCTGGGACATTCCAACACATGCCACGGTAGGCTTTGGCTTCCTCTCCTCGGGACTGCACCTGCCACGCAATCCCAGCCCAGGGCTAAAGGGAGCCATCGTAGTGTTGCACCAACACCCTTCTCTCTCCCACCTGCTGCTGGGAAGCAGCCGGCAGGCTCCCAGCTGGTCCACACTCAGGAGAGGAACACTGCTGTTGGCAACCCCAGGCCCCCAACACTCTGGCTGGAGCCTCGGTGCCACCTTGCAAGCAGAGCTCCCGAGCTGAGAGCGTGACTCGGCAGCACACAGATGCCCAGCCTCCCTCCAGCCGATGCCCGGGAAGGAGACCCAGCACAGCCGCAAGCGGCAGAGTGGCGCTCGGCCCCTCACCTTTCAAGGAGGTGGGCAGCACGGTGTTCTCCGGGTTCACGTGCGGCCTGACCATGCAGACCCTGCCACCAGTCCCCGTGCTGAAGCTCGAGGTCGCTGCAAGGGCTGAGGTCCCCACTGCAGAAGCTGGGTGGAGCGAGACAGCACCCATCAGGCAATTTGCACAGTGCCTCCCCCCTTCACCCGAGATGGGACAGGTCCCACCTCACACAGTCCAGTGCGGGCGCCCTGACCTGCCCGTGCTGACTCTGTGGTCATAAAGCGGAGCCGTTTCCACTGCAAGCCTTTCTTTGCAGAGCCCCCCAAAGACGCTCCCCCTTCAGAGCAGCCTTCCCCAGCTGTCCCTCAGTGCAAGCTGCCAGACTTCCCCGGGGGAGGCTGGACGCCCCAGGACAGAAAGCAGCCACCTTGCTGCTTCGACAGCGCTACCTCCACAGCCTGGGAAGCGGCCGCTGAGAAGGATGCACAACATAGATAGCATCAGCCCCGGCTGTTCCCGGGGCCATGGCAGGCTGGATGGACACCTTCTCTGTGGCATTACCACTGTCTTTTCCTGTTACCAGCAGCCGGGGGGGATTTGGGAGTTTGGATTCAAGTGCCGTGGGCCAGTCCCTCACCTCCAACTGGGGTTTGTTCTCAAGCGAGCTGGTGCTCGGTTGGGTAAATGACGTGCCCATTTGAATGCTGAATGTGCTCTGCAAAGATTTCCCCTGTGTTCTAGCCCCCACCATCCCAAGCCCCAGCCTGGGAAGTTAGGCCCCTTCCAAGGCACTACAAGTCCCTGCCCCTTGCTTTGCTTGTCTGGACAGCAAAGCACGCAGGAGCCCACACCTCTGCTCCAAGGTCAGACTCTCCAGATCCACTGGGGGAATGATGGGAAGGATTATTCTGCGCGGAAGGCACCACAACTACTCCCTAGCTAGCAGCCAAGGTGCTTACCGACCAGGCTCTCCCAGTTGTCCTCTGGCTTTTCAGCCCAGCCCTGGGGGCAAAACACGAGCATTTCCCGCAGCTCCTGCAGCAGCTCCTTGCAGTAATACGGGTTCCCTGAGCTCCTTTGGATCAGGAACCTAGACAGGAGCAGACCCAGCGGTGAGCACCGCAGGAGAAGGAAGGTGAAATGCAGTTCAGGTGGTGGTGAGTTAAACGAGCATGACAGGGCAGCCAGCGTGTCGGGCACAGAGACACTTCCCTTTTGAAAGGGACGGGCCTCTGGCTGGCTTGTGCTTTTGGGGGCCCCCCTTCCCTCAGAGGAACTCCCCTGCCCCTAACTTGCCTCGCTAAATCCCTGGGGATGCTGACCACGCTGAGGTCCTGGCAGGCCTTCTGCACCACAGCCGAAGGTGTCAGCTCACCCAGATGAAGATAGGTGATGATCTGGGATGTTGTGTCAGCTGCTTCCGCATCTCTGAGGAAGGTCTCTGTTCTCACGTAGCCATGAGCTAAGCTCACGACCATGAAGACAGAGACCTTGTGGAGCACAGCAGAAATGATACTCCAGGAGGCAGGGTCCATGAAATGGGCACTGTCGATGACAAATATGCCAAATTCTCCCAGGGCCTGAAAAAAGCAGGTTGTGCTGAGGGGAATGCGGCAGTAGATCCTCAAGTGTCTTCCCGGAGAGGAGGTGAGGAGGTTTAGCCCCTGTCTCTCAGCAGGATGCTCTGCAGTGTCTCCCCAACACCTCCCTGCTCAGAACCCCCCCAGCTCTTAGTTACTCTGAGTCTTTAGGGTCACAGCCAACGTCACAGGCCCTCAGGAGGAAGGAGCTCGGGCAAGGGAAGGCAGAAGACATTGCTCTTTCTCCAGGGCGGCCTTGATGGAAGGAACCATCTTGGTTGTGTTTGTGGAGGAGGCAGAGGGCTGGGGGTGTTTCTCAGGCCTTGAAGGGCCATGCCCCAGGCACATGACCCTCCTCCTCTACGGGCACACTGCTGTGGTGCAGAACCCACAGCCAGCACAGCAGCTTTCCTTCTCTGACCCAGGCCGGGGAGAGAGTGGGGGGACAGAGAGAGACAGAGAGAGACAGAGAGGGGGGGAGAAAGGAGGCGGTGGGGGAGACTGAAGAGGAGAGGGAAGGACGATGGAGAGGAGGACGGAAGGCTGGCTCACCTTCTGTAGCACTGTTTCCAAAGTGGAGCATAATTCCCCTTCTCTTGAAGTTCTGGACATCTCACGAACCTCGTCTGAAATGGGAAACTGGCCGGAAAAGCAGAGTCAGGGAGAAACATCGTTCTGGGTACCCACTAAGTAAGAGTGCCTCCGCTGGCCTCAGCACCTTCCTCTCCCCAGCACAGGGGCGGGGAGCCGCAGTGGGGGGATTTCACCTGGAGCCTAAAGCGGAGGCTCTCTGCTGAGGGTCTCTGGCAGAGCTGGGGCTTGGGGGTGGGCTGGAAAGCTGGTTCTCTGGCTGCCGGAGCCTTGAGCTGGCTGGAGCAGACCACTCAGCACAGTGGTGACCTCAGCGCGAGGAGAGCACCAGCCTCTCTCTCTCCAATGCCACACGCAGGGTGCAGAACAAGGCACCAGGCTCTGCCGGATGCGGCGTGGGGCATGAACTCACCAGAGACAGGGGGCCCAGGAAAGGGGGAACATCAGACCCAGCAAAGGTCACAAGGCGGCCTTCTCCAGGGCCAGAGAGGCCTCTCGCTCTCACCTCGACAAGGAAAAAGTCATTGAGGAGGCAATAGCTGCTCTCTTCGATTGTCCCTTGGAGATGTGCCTGCAGCTTGTCCTGCCTGGCACCGCGCGATTCACCCTCCTGGAGGTCCAGAGCCCTGGCCATCACCACACGGAGAGCAGAGTACTCTTCCCTCAAGCTGACCTCCAGCAGTTCCACCGCAACTACCCTGCCACACACAAGCAAGAGGGACTAAGATGGCCAACAGCCCCAGCAGCCTTCTGAAGCAAAAGGGGTGGAGGTGCCCGTGGAGGGGCTCCTCAGCCACCCATCTCAAAGTGCTTCCCAGAGAAGGCCAAGCTTTTCACTCCTCCCGTGGGAAAGGGCACAGAGAGGCAGATGCTGCCAAGCCTCTGGGAGACCCGGGTCCAGGCCCTGTGTGTCTGCAGCACTGGGCCAACTCCTGCTACGTGCCCCCTGCAGAGGAACTCCCGGGGCTAAGGGACAAGGCTGGAGCCTTTGGGCTCCAGACCTCAGCAGCCTGCCTCCCAAACCATGGGGAGGCTTTTCTGTCCCAGTGCTGCTTCTGGGAAGCTGGCAGGCGGCAAGCAGGGCTCCTAAAGCAGGCCACTCTGCCCTTTGTTGGGTCTGGAGTCAGATGAAAAGCGCTGTGCCGGGGCCCTTTCCATCTGCCCACTCCTGGCCCAGCGGTGGAGGAGTAAAGGCCACAGCTCAAGAAGCCACCTGGGCAGGGGCAGTGTCCCAAAGCTACAGGTCTAAAGCCTGTACCTGTGCCCAGTAGCCTGGCCTAAACAGGCCAGTTCAGTGAGTAAGTGGCTCTTTCCGGAGCCCATCGAGCCTTCAAATGCCAGGATGTGCCTTCGTCCTAAGTGCTCACAGGCTTCCTTCAAGCAGCGTTCAAAGAGGGCAGTCTCCTTCTCCCGCCCTGTGAAGACAAAGCAAGAAAATCAGCTGCTGGGGCACACTGACAAGCAAAGAGCTTTGGCCCTTTTGCTGGCAGCCTCCACCACAGCTCCACACAACGGCGCTTTGTCCTTCTCACTGAGAGAAGCTGGGAGGGAGCACAGCCGCGACAGCCAGTTCCAGCTGCCCAAAGGCATCTGGATGCATCACTCGGCTCCATGCTCGGGAGGAGGAAGGGGGCACGTCTGTAGGTATGCCGTCGGTCTTCCCCAGACACCCTTCTGTGTGCCAAAGCCCTGCCAGGCACCTGCCTGCCGACGGGAAGCGGGGACGGAACGCCTGAGCTGGCCTTGCACAGGCGCGCAGCTTTTGCTCTGCCCGTTAAGCCCCGCGGGGAGCAAGCAGCTCTGTGGGGCTGAGCTGCCTACCGGGCTTGGCCCCTAACAAGGCCCAAACCATCCGGCAAGACACCCAGTGACTGCAGGCACCCCGTGTGCCCTGATATTTCCACGTCTATGCCCAGATGCTGCCAGGAAGGGAACTCTGAGGGGTACAAGGAGGAGATCCCCCCACCAGAGCTCTCACCAACCAGTCCGGCAGAAGGCCATCTCTTTCCTGATCCCACAGACAGGAATCAGCATAGCCCCCAGAGCTGGAGCAGCTCCAGAGTTGGAAGGGACCTTCGTTCCAGGTCTGGAGCATGACAGAGAGCACCAGGTGCCTCACCCTGCATTCCGCCCCAGAGAGATCAACCAAGTAGGAACCAAGGGAGGCCTCACTTCCTTCAGGCCCCACCACCCCTGGAAAAAGCTTCTCCCTTCTCCCTGTGACACTACATAGTACCGAGGGGAAGCAATCGGCATTCAGAAGGGCAAGGCATTCTCCACCTACCCAGCAAGCGGGCATACTTGGACGTCTTCTTGGAAAGACCCGAGCCAAATGTGCTAGAAGCAGGGGAAAAGAAAACACAAGTCAATTAGCTGGTGAGAGGCTGGGGACACAGCCAAGCAGCCTGGCGTGGAAGGACAGGATGTGCTCCTCGGGCACCTGCTGTTCTTTCAAGCAGTCTGTTATGCCCCGCACGCTCCTCCAGCCCAAGTTCAAGCTGACGCATTAGGACAGCTTCAAGCATAAAGGTGGTCAGCAACCACCATGAAATAGGAGAACATCTCAAGAGTCCAGAGACCAACCCAGAGAAACTGGAGACATGGGAAAGAAGGGAGACCAGCTTGCTCGCTCCCTGCAGAGTTCCTCTTTGCTGGCCAAGGCTGCACCTTTGGTGCCCTCCTCCAGCCCTCTCAGAGGACACTCACCTCCTTTCGGTGATCCCCACATATTGATAGATAGAGCCAGGACAGGTAAGGCCTTTCATCTTTCTCGATGGCAGCACCTTGAAGTAGCCGGGGGGCAGCCGAGAGGCAGCGTAGGTCACTGCATCACAGGACACCAGCCCGCGGTAATGCATCATCATCTGGGCTGCCAGGTTCACCTTCCGGCCAATGACTGCCAGAGAGACAGAGATGGAAAGGGAGAGAGAGAGGGAGCACACACGTTGATGTGCCTGTGCCACCAGCCCCACAGTGGCCTTCCAGGCGAGTGGCCACCTCCCCTACGGCACAGGTCAACGCCTCAGTGGGGTCAGCAGGACCCAGGGGAACAACCAGCGGCAGAGCCCACTCTCCCACCCTGGGCCCCCACCCAGGCTGCCCGGGACATTCCTGACCAGCTGCTGGGCAAGCCTCTGCCAGCCCAAGCGGGCGCACAGCAGCCTCCCACTCTTCAGACACACGCCTCGCACCTGTGTATTCGTGCCTCTCCGGGTGGCCCGTGATGCCGCAGAACACCGTCCCGCTGCTCACTGCTGCAGACACCATCCTGCAAACACACCAGGAAACAGTGTGGCCGCAGCAGCGCCCCAGGTACCGTCCTGCCCGCCGGCTTCATCCCTTCCCGCACCTCCCCCGGGCCCAGGCCTGGGACACCTGCCATCCTGCTCTGCCAGCGCAGGTCTCGGGGACGAGGAGAGCTCAGGGGTGCAATGTACCCGCCTGGCAGGGGAAAAGGACCAGGGCCAGAGCACGTGCAGCAAGTCCCGGCCACTTCCCTGCAGCCACCTTCCCTGAGCGAAGTCCTGCAGAAGGCTAGAGCCCTCTCATGTGCCAAGAGGGAGCCCATGATGTCACCAGCTGCAGTGACAGCGACTTGAGAACAAGTGGCTGCGCCCCATCCCCGTGCGCTGCGCCAGTCGCCCGGAAGGGATGGCCTCCAGCACCAAGGAGCCTCTCGCCCTCGCAAGGGCTCCTTCCAGTGCACTGGCTGGCAGGGTGGCCTTGGAGGGTCTCTGCCTGGCTGCTGTGGCTTGAGCCCAGGGGTCGCCTGCCACCTCTCAGGGCACTGACAGGAACAAGGAGGGCACCCCAGGAGCCTCTCCACACTCACCTTGCTTTCCTAAGCATGGTGGAGCACATGTTGAGGATCTTAAGAGCACTCTCCAAGGCGTGAATACTCTCGTAGGGCAGCTTTTCTCCACTGAGTCCAAACACGCAGAGGAATGTGCAGCCCTGCCAAGGACAGATACGGTCTTGCTACGCTGCCTAAGAGCTGTGAGTCTCTACCTCTTGCTTGCTGCCCACCCTCTCGGGCTGGGGGGAGGCAATTCCTGCCCCACACTCACTTTATCAAACAGGGATACTTTGTTGATTGTGCCCTTGAGAGGAGAGAGGATTTGTAGCATCATCGTGCTGGCCTTGTGCAGGATCGTGTGGTAATCCTGTGTCCCGGTATCTGCAGCAGTCTGCAGATGGATGAAGAGGATGGTGACTGGCCGTAGCTCAGAGCAGAGGTCCAGTGGCACTCTCTCAGCAAGCTGGAAGACAAGAGCACAACTTCTTCACGAGCCTGCTCTCCTGGGAGCTGACTGCCCACCCCAGATCCCAAGGGAGAGCAGGCATCTGCACAATAGCAGGACCTAGGCCTGGCCGTACCTTCCTGCGAACAGCTTCCGGGATGTACTGCAAAACCCCCTCGTTCCTTTCAGAAGCACCGAGGAAGAAAGCAGGCTCCATGCCATCTGGGGAGGGAAAATGCAGGCGGTTGCTGGGAGGGTGGAACTGCGAGCTGCTGGAAAGCAAGGGCTACCACTGGAAAGGCAGGAGAGAGAGTCCTCTGCCTTAGCTCGTGTTCCCACCTCCAGATGTGCAGGGCAGAGCCATCCCCTCGAAAGAAGCGGGGAGCAGCAGCGACTGCCCCAGCTGATGAGGCACAGAAGGGCCAAAAGCATGAGGGCTGACTGAAAAGGGGGGGAGGGCAGAGGGGGTTCCTCTCTGTGCCCTGAAGCAGCCAGGTCCCCCCATCCAGGCAAGCACAAAGCGTGTGAATTTGGCACTCACCTTCCTCTTCCAGGCTCCTGATCGCTGGGGGTGTTACAAGCGTGTGTAAAATTCCTTGGCGTTCTGACCAAGACATCCGATCCATGCCCACGACCTGAAGACACACAGAAGGGAAGCGCTGCCGCTGGCCTCCACAGCAGTCCCAGGGGACAGCGCCTGTCCTCCAGCCTCACTGCCCAGAAAAGGGCAGGACAAGCCCACCTAGCTGCATGGGACAGCAGTGTTTCCTCCCAAGCACCGTAGCTGGGCAAGAGTCATCCAAGAATCCTCCAGCTGCCAACAACAGCTCCCCAACCCTCAGAAGACATTGCCGGTGGGGCCACAAAACCCTTCCTTGGCCTCCCTGGCCCTCAAACCAAGCAAGCCCAGCCCACCATTAGCCCTGAGAAGGATGGACACGGGCTTCAGCTGCCTGCCCGCTTTCACAGCTCTCTGCACGCTTGACTCTTCAGCCTTCTGACACCTCCCTCCCACAAGCCTTGGGTCTGTGTCTTCAGAATAGCTCTACAGGCCATCCTGCTCGCCTACCTTCACAGCTCCTTTGCTTGCAAGGTGCTGGGTCCTGAGACGGTGCTGCTCACAGAGCTCCCAGGCAGTGGCCGAGAGGATAATTTCACCTGCATTTGCAAGGCCTTCAGCCTCACGAATTTCATCCAGGATCTCGCCATGGATACAGAAGAACTTCTGACTGCTGTCACCAAAAAGCAGGAGGGTCATCGCCCCTGCAGAGATCCCTGGGGAAACAGACAAAGAGAGGGAGGGAGGAAGGGAGGGAGGAAGCAGGACATTGAGAGCTCTACAGCCTTCAGTGTCTCAGCTCTTAAGAAGTTCATCTGAAGCCCGGCAGGGAGACAGGCGTTATGAGTGGGGAGGGGCGCATCCTCAGCTCGTACTTGGGGGGATACTGACGCGCATTCCTGAAATGGGGGGGTCTGGAAATAGGCAAAGACAACACTGACCAGGTGTGGACAGTGCCGGGCATCCTACCCAGCTGCCTGCCCCAGAAGCCCAGCAAAGCAGGGAGCTTGCTCTCTGCCTGCTCCAGTTACACGCAGGCAGGTTGGAGCTGTCTGCGGGAGGAAACACAGGAGCCTGCTAAAGCCCTTCTCCCGGCCTTAAGCGAAGCACTTCCCTTGGCTCCTGGGGAAAGGTAGGGGAGAATAAAGCAGGAGAAAGGATGCACAGCTGCCTGCAGCTGACAAAATGAGAGCACTGCTACCTCCCACCATCTGTGCTAAAGCAGACCTTCCAAGAGCCTCACGAATCCTTGATGGGACCCCCGCTCTGCCTTTACGCTTCCTCTGCATCTGCACAGGCAGGCAAAGCCAGAAGTCCCCGTCTCCCAGCCCCGCTCCCACTACAGCTGGCCCCTGGAACGCCCACAGGAGAGGCTTTCCCTTGGCACCGGCCCCGAGAGGGATCCCCACATTGCCTGTGCCGTGGGAGATCTGCGCCTGGCACAGCGCCCATACCGATCTTCAGTCGCATCTTCTGACCCACGTGTGTGTCGTAACTGCCATGCTTGGTCTGGATCTCCTGGCTACATTGCAGCACCAGGCTGATGGTCTGAGCCAGCTCCTGGAGTCTTGCTCTCCACAGCACCAGCACAGCATCCCCTGAGGAGAGCGAGGGACAGTACAGGCTCTGCCCAGACCTGACTGTCCTCGCCCTGTGCTCAGCGGCAGGGCCAGCAGAAACCAGCCACCATGCTGAGGAAGATGAGCTTTCCGGAGGTCCTGGAGGGAGGACCACACCCTGGGCAGCGGGACAGCTCTCCTCTCCTGGGCCAGCCAGCTGGCAGCGCTGGCAGCCTCTGCCCTGAGCTCTCCTCTGCAGCCACAGCACACCGGAGACTGCTCCTTCCCTTGCAGCCTGGTAGCCCCAGCTCCGTCAGTCCCAGGGCCTCTCTGTCCCTCAGCACCGCACCAACACACGTCTTCAGCTGCGCTTTCTAAGGGGTCTCCTCCTCCTCCTCCTGGTGCTTCCTCTCACCCACCCCCAAGCCCAGGGCCTTCCAAGCTGGGGCAGAGGGCAGGCAGCCACAGCCCTTGCCAAAGCCAAATCATAGGCTGGCTTGGGCCAAAAGAGAAGCCCACAGAAAGGGCACTGCGCGGTGGGGAGCGTGGCCAGAAGGCTGGCTCAAGGTGCTGCACAGAGCCTCTGCAGAAGGAGAGCTGAACCAACGGCCGGCACAGCAGTTGAAGGCTTCCCATCGGTACCTGTGGGCAGCGTCGTCCTAAGTACATACCAGCAAAGTTCAAGATGTCTCCTCCAAAAAGCAGCATCTCTGCAGAGAGAGGGAAAGCAAAGGAGGACTCATGTGGCCTTCTTCTTCCACAAGGCACAGAGCCAGCCCCCCTGTCTGGAGAGGCTTCTCTGTGAGGCACGACTCATGGGGGGTGCCTGAGGGGGGAACAGGCAGGATCACCAAGGTGGGAGGGGGGAAATTGGGAGGGAGTGGGTGGGTCCCTGAGGGGTGATGGAGAGGTGACAGGTGGTTCCCTTGGTGGGGTGACAAGGATGTGGACAAGGGGGGTCCCCAAGGTTGTGGGGAGTAATGTGGAGGGCCCCAGGAGGGTTGAGAGGGGGGTCCCCAAGATGGGGGGTGGGATGGGGGGGGGGGGGGGGGGGTTGGGGGGTGACAAAAGGAGGTGACAGGGGTGTCCCCAAAGAGGAACAGCGAGTTACCCGTGAGCCAGCAGCGTGAGGTGTGCCCCCCAAATCCCCTCAACCTTCCCCATCCCTCCCTTGGCCACCCCTGCCTCAGTTTACCCACCCCCACCTTGGGCTACTCCCCCACACCCCCCAAATCCCTCCCTCCATCTCAGCCCCCATTCCTACCTTACCCACCCCTGCCTCAGTTTACCCATCAAGGGAGTGACTGTAGGACACAGGAACTTACGAACAGGAAGATACCCATCCCAGTCACGTCCATCAAAGTCCTTGCTAGGGGAGACCAGATGGCTAACAAGAAGATAACTGAACCCGAACTGGTAAGAACACTGCAAGCTGCCCAGACCCTCACATTCCAGGCGAGAAGCTGCAAAGTCCACCCTGAGGAAGACGGAAGGGCCTTCATCCCAAGGACCACCGCCCATGGTATGGCGACCCCTGCCCACCGTTCTGGGAAGGGTCTGCGCAAGCGCCAAGGACTGATCAGCTACTGAGCACGTGAAGCGAGAGGAGGCGGGTTCAGGTCCCGGCTGTGTCCAGGCGTGGGTAGAACATCCAGTGTTGGGCTGTAGAAATGTGCGGTGGGTCTGCTGCCTCGGCATGCACGGCTGGGGAGTACTAAAAGCTTCAGTTCTGAGGTTGTTCCTTCTAAACAAGCTTGACAACCAGCATGTGATGGGGAAAGTGTATTTTCTGCACTGAGCATGTGCAGAAACAAAAGTTTCTTTATTCTTGGCGTCATTAATTATTAAAATTAATACTTGTATACTTGAAATCATAAATATAAATATAAATATACTTTATTTGTGGGTTTTATGACAATACATTATTGTCATAGTACCCACACCCCCTACCTACACACACACTGGGAGGACTGGAGGGGCAACTGGGAGCATTTAGGGGGCACTGTGGGGGCAACTGGGAGCACTGGGGAAGCCCTGGGAGCACTGGGGGGAAAGGGGAGCACTCTGCTGCTTCAGAGATTAGATGTTTAGGATGTATTCAGAAAGGACATTCATCTCCAGTGCAAATCTGCAATGGGAAAAGGCTGATTCAGTAGCAGGGATTTGAAAAACCCTCTGAGATGGAATGGATCATGAGCTGCAGGTGCATCAGTGATGAGATTTCAAAAAAACAAAGGTGAATGTAGAAACATGGGTAAATTCTGACACATCACATAAACTTCTCAATCTATTTAGCACTGGCCATGTGAATGTGGTGCATAGTAGTGCACATGAGATGTCAAGAAAAATGTAAACCAACTAGAGATAGTGCAGAGGAGAATGGGGAAAATGTATGTACCAGGTGAGGAAAGATCGAAATAATTAGTCCTTTTTTATGTAGAGAAGGCTGAGGAGATGCATGGAAGTTTCCAGGTCTGCAGCATCTTTTTTACATAGCTGTCAGGGGTCAAATCTTTTACAAGTGTCCTCTAGAAGCAGGAGAAATAGTATGAGGCACGAACTACACAATGTGCTTCTTGTCTCCAGCCACATGTATAGTAAAGTGCAGGAGGTGACTGCCTGGGGAACAGTGTGGAAGCGTCTGTCACTAGCTTAAAACAGGTTTGACAGGCATCTGTCAGGAATGGTTTAAGTATGTCTGATGTTCCCTGGGAAAAAGGAACAGCGAGCAGAATTCATGAGGTTGCTCCCCACATGACTTGCGAGGAGCCTCTGGAATCCACCTGAGCGGCTTGGGCAGGCGAAGCACAGAAACCATCACCACACCTCAGCACCGTGCCGTGTAGCCACCAACACTCCTTCCCTTTGTGGCTTTACAAGGTCACTGCTTCTGGCGACTGCAACAGGAACTTCACTTTGGGTGGTGTTTTGGTTTTGTTGTTGCACGAAACATATCTACTGTAGTTATAAGAGTATTTCATCTTACTGGTGGGCAAGTACGGTTTTCTTTTTGACTAGTAACAGTCCTCAGTTCATCTATGCATAACCTGTGCTGAAATGCTTATGGCAGCAACTCGTAATAACGAGCCATGACCAGCAGGAGAGAGAATCTCTGCTGTGGGACCAGTACCGATGGCCTCTCTCTGCAGACGCCGCTCCTTAAGCTGCTGCGTTTCCAAACCTCCCGGCCGGGCCTCAGCACACTTCTGTTTGTACAGGCTCTGCCAAACCCCGCTACGAGACAGCACCGCTCCCTCTTTCCTCCCTGCTGCAACGCCAGCAAAGGTTATTTCTCGCCCGGCACCGGCCGCGGGCAGAGCCGCGGCTCCCGCGGGTGCTGCGCGGCCGCAGGCCTGTGCCAGGAGCGCCGCGAGCTCCCTCCGCCGCCGGGGCCCGCTGAACCCAGCGCCCCGCCCGCCGCTCCGCGCCGCGAGCCCGTCACGCCCGCCCCGCGGGCCTCCGCCTCGGCGTCGGGGATGCGCCGGGGAGGTGGCGGCTCGTCCCGGGGAGGAAAGAGACGCACCCGGCGTTGCGGCGGGCGGTGACGGCGGTCTCCGGTGCGCAGGGAGGAGGACTCTGGCGAAGGAGGTCGGCGTGGTGGTGTGCGATGTCGGCGACCCGGCCTCGCTGGCCGCCATGGCGAAGCAGACGCGGCTGGTGCTCAACTGCGTGGGCCCGGTGAGTGCGGGGGATGCGGACGGTGGTCCCCCGGCGTCCGCTCGGCGCGGCTTCGGGCAGAGCCCCGGCGGTGTCTGCCCCTCCGCCGCCCCTCCTTGGCTCCGTGCGGCAGGACTGCCCGCTCTTTGAGGCGGGGAGAGCCGCCACAGCGATCGGGAGGCGTGCGGCTGGGCTCCTGGAGCGGCCCAGGTGAAACGCAGCTTTTTGAAACCGAACCAGCAGCACAACCGTGGGGGGTGATTGCCCACCGTGCCTTCCAGTGGCGTAGTTGAAGGACAGTTCTCCCTAAAGTACAGCGCAGCTTTCACGGGCGGCGTGAGAGACCGATTGTAAAGTGGGCAGGAGTTGTGGGTTGGGCCAGCATCTTTGAAGTGGTGCTAGGGCTGAAAGCAGAGCTGGGGAAGCAGGCCACAGACCCCCTGCGTTAAGATCTGAGGCCGTTTGAAACTTTGAGCGGCAGCGTTTCGGGCGCCGTCGGAGGGGGTCAGAGCGTGAGAACTGGAGGTTGGCTCACGACAACATCTTTGCCATTAAGAGTGCTTAAGTACACGTTATGCTGATAGTACGAGTGCAGGAAGAATAAATTGAGATTAGAGATATTAAATTTGCCTTGTGACCTTAGGGCAGAAATAAGGTGGAGTAATCTGTGCAGCAAGCTGTTATCAGTGCTGGTTTGCTGTGCCGTTGCTTTTCCCCACCCCCAAAAAGTTTGAGTGCTATTACTTGTTTGCCCCGCTTAGCAAAAGGAACAGCCATTCAGTGTTTACTTTTATTGTAGAGATAAATGTATATGGTAGATAAAGTGTGGTGAGAGAGCTGTGGTGCACGGGGCTTTTTCGTTCTGCACGGTGTTCTTTCCTCCTACAGTATAGATTCTTTGGAGAGCCGGTGGTAAAAGCTTGTGTTGGAAATGGTGCGAGCTGCATCGACATCAGCGGAGAACCCCAGGTGTGTGGCAGTAGAAACATGCTCCTTTATATCAAGGATTTCTTAAAAGACTATTTGGATAGTATGTTTCATGTTCCTGCTAATGTTTTGGAACACAAAGACAAATTTTTGCCTCCTGATCTGCAATTCTAAGATGTATTAATTATTGTAAAGTACATTGATGTATCTTAGTTGTATAGTTTCTTACTTTTAGACAAAAGCCTCTCAGGTTCTCTGTAGAAATCCCAAGATTTTTGACTTCTGCTTTAAGTCTTGGTTATGATTCTAGGTAGGAGTTTTGTGTAGATCACATTTCTTTGCACTGCTGTAGCCTTTTCATACTGTAAAATGGGAATGACAGGTGCCTGTCTTAAGCTTGTAAGTGGTTTGAAGTATGTAGGGCGGTATTATACAACAGTAAAGCATTGATGGCTAATATTGGATATGGCCAAATTTGGAGCTGTGCTTAAAATGGTTGTTCTGACTGTGTTTTAGTTCCTGGAAGGAATGTACCTGAAATACAAGGACACAGCTGCAGCGAAGGGAGTGTGTGTCAGTGGAAGCTGTGGCTTTGACTCGCTACCAGCTGACATGGGAGTCCTGTACACCAGAGACAAGTTGAAAGGTAGCTTAAATATTTTGTGTGACCTTGTGCTGATAAAGGGCCTGATCCCCTGGTTGTCACATATTTGCTCTGTGATTGCACTCAGGATGTCTTGTTTATAATCGTCCCTGGCACCGAGGTCTGGCTAGCAGGCCTGTAGTTCCCTGGATCTTCCTCAGCGACCCTTTTTATACACGGGTGTCACATCAGCAAGTCTCCAGTCATCTAGTAGCTCCTTCATTGGCCATGATCACCAATAGATGATGGAGAGCAGCTTGGCAATCACACCCAGCATTTTTTTATAGCCCTTTACCGCAGTGGCCAGGTTGAGCTCATGCTGGGATTTAGCCTTTCTGATTTTTCCCCTGCATATGCTAGTGACTTCATTGTCCTCTCCCCAAGTTGCCGGTTCCTTCTTCCACTGGACACACATTCTGTTTTTCTCCCCAAGACTTGGCAGAAAGTCCCTGTTCAGCCGCTCCAGTTTTCTTCCCCACCAGCTCGGGAAGAAGTAGGAGCCTGCTCCTGCACCTTTAGGACTTCCCTCTTGAGAAGCATGCAGCCTTCCTAGACCCCTTTGCCTTCAGGACTGCCTCCCAAGGGATCCTCCCTACCAGCGTCCCGAGCAGTTTGAAGATTGCTCTCCAGAAGTCCAAGGTAGCAGTTTCATTGACCCCTTCCTGACTTCACTGAGAATAAATAACTCTCCCTTTTCATTGTCACTCTGCCCAAGACAGCTCCCAACCACCACATGTCCCAGCAGCTCTTCTCTGTTTGCAAACAGAAGGTCTAGTGGGCCACCCACCCTGTCAGCCTCACTAACCGGCTGTGTCAGGAAGCTCTCTTCCACACATTCCAGGAACCTCCTAGACAGCTTCCTCTGGGCTGCGTTATGGTTCCAGCAAATGTCTGGGAAGTTTAAGTCCCCCCTGAGAGCAGGTGCTGGCAGTTGGGCCACTTCCACCAGTTGCTTGTCGAATACCTCATCTGTCTCTTCATTCAGCAGTCTGTAACAGCCCCCACCCGGGATGTCTGCCTTGTTGCCCTTCCCCCTGATCCTTACCCATAGGGAGTCTACCTTACCACTCCCAGCCCCAAACTCTGCCACATCAAAACCCTCTCTAATGTAGAGAGCCACACCACCCCCCCTCCTATGCTGCCTGTCCCTTCTGAGGAGTTTAGAGCCGTCCATGGGCACGCTCCAGTCATGGGAGTGGTCCCTCCACACTCAGTGATGGCAACAGTTAGAGTTTGCCTGCTGCGTGCTGGCTCCCAGCTCTTCCTGTTTGTGGCCTGTGCTGTGTGCATTCATGAAGATGCCCTCCAGTTGGGCCATGGCTCTGTTCCCCCAGCCTCGTATCTATAGAGCCTCATTTCCTCCCCATCCCTCTCCCTCCCTAGTTTAAAGCCCTCTCAGTGACCCCTGACAGCTCCTGGGTTAGGATCCACTTCCTCCTCTGGATCAGGAGGGACCCATCTGCAGCCATCAGGCAGTTGCTGAGTAGGAGGCTTCCTGATTTTCAGGACTGATAAATACATTCACTTGGGTTCCTTTGCAGAGGCTTTTTTGTTGTGTGTCAGTAGAGCTGCTGCCAGCATCATGGTCTGGGTGTCTGTAAGTACCACCAGGTCAGCATGGTGTGGCAAACACTGTGAGGAAGAGTTCTCATGCTGCTTGTTTGTACCTGGAGGCTTCTTTGGTGCTTGGGTCTCGGTGTGCAGAGTAAAGGCAGTGTGAAGTGGTGGTGGTAGAAAGGGTGTTAGTTGTTGTTTCCCATGGTTTCCTGAGCACCAACAATCTGTGTAAGAGCTATGCAGAATCATGGGCATCAACTAAGAGGTGAAGGTGAGATAGCCCTCTAAGAATAGACTTGGAAACTTCCCCTGAGAAAGCTATTCCAGAATTCTAAGGCCTCACTTTCTCTTGAACTGACGCTCAAAGAGGAGGAAAGGAGGACCTCTAGAATGAGGCCTGAAATCAAGTACCAAAACACACCTCAACGTCTTCCACTCCTGTTGGCCATGCTCTCTCCCTCCCCATTCTGTAGTTACAGTCTCATGGTGACTTCTGAAGTGAAGCATTAGTCAAAGGAGTTGTTTTAGAACTAAGACCACTGTTCAAGGCCCTATTTCAATAGCTGCCTCTTGTCTCAAGCAACTATCGTAATTTGGGGGTTGATTTGGTTTTAGAAATGAATTGATGCAAAAACTGTAACTTCTATCCTTGAGAATATGTTTTTTCCTCAGGTGCAGTATGGTGCTTACGTGAACGTAGGTGGTCTTGGCTCTGTTATCAAGCTGATGTTTGCTGGCCTTTTATTTCTTCTTCTTGTGAAATGTAGCTTGGGAAGAAGACTTCTGATAACTGTAAGTGTTCAAAACACAAAATAATTAAGTGTTTGGAGATTCCCCCCTGTAGTTCATTGTTGATCTTTCTATTGGAGTCTTTATTCTTTTTTTTCCCCCTCTTAACCATGTAGTACCCAGAATTTTTCTCTGCTGGATGCTTCACAAAGAAAGGACCAAGCCAGAAACAGGTAATTGACTGTTTTCCATCCCAATTCTTGCAGCAATTTGTTATAGTAGTGGTGGGATAGTAACCTAGAGTCAACTGCTTAGTCTCAAAGAAGTTCTTTCTAAATGCACGTTGTCTATGCCTGTTCAGGTAGCTTTCAGTACCTAAATAACCATGCCTTCTGTTCCTAGACAGCAAAGTATGTCACATGAGGGAAAAATGAAACCTGTTGCTGAGTCTGATGGCTGTAGGTGGATGTTTCATGACAGTCTGTTAGAGAGGATGATGGAGGGAGACTGAGTAGCAAAAATCCCAAGAGAATGAATGGACTTCAGAACAGTAACAGGTCCAGCATAGTGGAAGTGATGAAAAATTTGGATGAGATTGTACCGTGTAGGCAATAACTCAAAACACCGACTCTCCTGTTCAGATGGGTCGCAGCATTTGACATAACAGATACTTAGAGTTCCTCCTCGTACTTGCCTGATAGGAGTTACTGTTTTGGTGACCACACTTGTCCGTTCCAGATGGAGGGAACCTCTTTCACAATGACCTGTTTTGGTGAGGGTTACAGTGAGGGGCAAGATCCGAGTGGCAAACCAAATGGAAAGATCTGCACTGAAGTGAAAGGACCAGGTATGCACATGAGTAGCAGCAGCTAACTGCTTTTGCCTGACATCCCCTGCTCTGAAAGAGACGTATGGTTTCACTGTCCTTCCTTTCACCCTCAAGGAGCACTTGCAACATGAACAAAGTCAGCAACCTTCATAGAAGATTATCTTGAATACTAGTATTCACCGTGACCTGTTTGTTGAAATAGTCAGTTTGTTTGTGTCCCTGTTGTTCTCTTTCCTTCTGACTTTCCCTGTTGCAGTTTTCCTCTTTGCTGAGTAGAGCAGTTAAAGGGATAGTGCTGTCACAATA
>BSDF01000201.1:0-18347 GCA_027925045.1 Hypotaenidia okinawae
CAGGGATTTATATGGGCCGAATGGGCCTTCCATTCCAAAAATACCAAACGTCCAGCAATAGCTCCCAAACCAAAGCAGCCAGCACCAAAAGACATACATGGCCTGAAAACGCCCCATGGCACCTACAAGCAGCCCCTCTGACCCTGGGGCTCAGGGCTTTGTTCTTCGGAGGAAACCTCCTAATGCTACATACACAGGGATTTATATGGGCCGAATGGGCCTTCCATTCCAAAAATACCAAACGTCCAGCAATAGCTCCCAAACCAAAGCAGCCAGCACCAAAAGACATACATGGCCTGAAACCGCCCCATGGCACCTACAAGCAGCCCCTCTGAACCTGGGGCTCAGGGCTTTGTTCTTCGGAGGAAACCTCCTAATGCTACATACACAGGGATTTATATGGGCCGAATGGGCCTTCCATTCCAAAAATACCAAACGTCCAGCAATAGCTCCCAAACCAAAGCAGCCAGCACCAAAAGACATACATGGCCTGAAAACGCCCCATGGCACCTACAAGCAGCCCCTCTGACCCTGGGGCTCAGGGCTTTGTTCTTCGGAGGAAACCTCCTAATGCTACATACACAGGGATTTATATGGGCCGAATGGGCCTTCCATTCCAAAAATACCAAACGTCCAGCAATAGCTCCCAAACCAAAGCAGCCAGCACCAAAAGACATACATGGCCTGAAAATGCCCCATGGCACCTACAAGCAGCCCCTCTGACCCTGGGGCTCAGGGCTTTGTTCTTCGGAGGAAACCTCCTAATGCTACATACACAGGGATTTATATGGGCCGAATGGGCCTTCCATTCCAAAAATACCAAACGTCCAGCAATAGCTCCCAAACCAAAGCAGCCAGCACCAAAAGACATACATGGCCTGAAAACGCCCCATGGCACCTACAAGCAGCCCCTCTGACCCTGGGGCTCAGGGCTTTGTTCTTCGGAGGAAACCTCCTAATGCTACATACACAGGGATTTATATGGGCCGAATGGGCCTTCCATTCCAAAAATACCAAACGTCCAGCAATAGCTCCCAAACCAAAGCAGCCAGCACCAAAAGACATACATGGCCTGAAACCGCCCCATGGCACCTACAAGCAGCCCCTCTGACCCTGGGGCTCAGGGCTTTGTTCTTCGGAGGAAACCTTATGCTACATACACAGGGATTTATATGGGCCGAATGGGCCTTCCATTCCAAAAATACCAAACGTCCAGCAATAGCTCCCAAACCAAAGCAGCCAGCACCAAAAGACATGCATGGCCTGAAAACGCCCCATGGCACCTACAAGCAGCCCCTCTGACCCTGGGGCTCAGGGCTTTGTTCTTCGGAGGAAACCTCCTAATGCTACATACACAGGGATTTATATGGGCCGAATGGGCCTTCCATTCCAAAAATACCAAACGTCCAGCAATAGCTCCCAAACCAAAGCAGCCAGCACCAAAAGACATACATGGCCTGAAAACGCCCCATGGCACCTACAAGCAGCCCCTCTGACCCTGGGGATCAGGGCTTTGTTCTTCGGAGGAAACCTCCTAATGCTACATACATAGGGATTTATATGGGCCGAATGGGCCTTCCATTCCAAAAATACCAAACGTCCAGCAATAGCTCCCAAACCAAAGCAGCCAGCACCAAAAGACATACATGGCCTGAAAATGCCCCATGGCACCTACAAGCAGCCCCTCTGACCCTGGGGATCAGGGCTTTGTTCTTCGGAGGAAACCTCCTAATGCTACATACACAGGGATTTATATGGGCCGAATGGGCCTTCCATTCCAAAAATACCAAACGTCCAGCAATAGCTCCCAAACCAAAGCAGCCAGCACCAAAAGACATACATGGCCTGAAAATGCCCCATGGCACCTACAAGCAGCCCCTCTGACCCTGGGGCTCAGGGCTTTGTTCTTCGGAGGAAACTCCTAATGCTACATACACAGGGATTTATATGGGCCGAATGGGCCTTCCATTCCAAAAATACCAAACGTCCAGCAATAGCTCCCAAACCAAAGCAGCCAGCACCAAAAGACATACATGGCCTGAAAACGCCCCATGGCACCTACAAGCAGCCCCTCTGACCCTGGGGCTCAGGGCTTTGTTCTTCGGAGGAAACCTCCTAATGCTACATACACAGGGATTTATATGGGCCGAATGGGCCTTCCATTCCAAAAATACCAAACGTCCAGCAATAGCTCCCAAACCAAAGCAGCCAGCACCAAAAGACATACATGGCCTGAAAACGCCCCATGGCACCTACAAGCAGCCCTTCTGACCCTGGGGCTCAGGGCTTTGTTCTTCGGAGGAAACCTAATGCTACATACACAGGGATTTATATGGGCCGAATGGGCCTTCCATTCCAAAAATACCAAACGTCCAGCAATAGCTCCCAATCCAAAGCAGCCAGCACCAAAAGACATACATGGCCTGAAAACGCCCCATGGCACCTACAAGCAGCCCCTCTGACCCTGGGGCTCAGGGCTTTGTTCTTCGGAGGAAACCTCCTAATGCTACATACACAGGGATTTATATGGGCCGAATGGGCCGTCCATTCCAAAAATACCAAACGTCCAGCAATAGCTCCCAAACCAAAGCAGCCAGCACCAAAAGACATACACTGCCTGAAAACGCCCCATGGCACCTACAAGCAGCCCCTCTGACCCTGGGGCTCAGGGCTTTGTTCTTCGGAGGAAACCTAAAGCTACATACACAGGGATTTATATGGGCCGAATGGGCCTTCCATTCCAAAAATACCAAACGTCCAGCAATAGCTCCCAAACCAAAGCAGCCAGCACCAAAAGACATACATGGCCTGAAAACGCCCCATGGCACCTACAAGCAGCCCCTCTGACCCTGGGGCTCAGGGCTTTGTTCTTCGGAGGAAACCTCCTAATGCTACATGCACAGGGATTTATATGGGCCGAATGGGCCTTCTATTCCAAAAATACCAAACGTCCAGCAATAGCTCCCAAACCAAAGCAGCCAGCACCAAAAGACATGCATGGCCTGAAAACGCCCCATGGCACCTACAAGCAGCCCCTCTGACCCTGGGGCTCAGGGCTTTGTTCTTCGGAGGAAACTTCCTAATGCTACATACACAGGGATTTATATGGGCCGAATGGGCCTTCCATTCCAAAAATACCAAACGTCCAGCAATAGCTCCCAAACCAAAGCAGCCAGCACCAAAAGACATACATGGCCTGAAAACGCCCCATGGCACCTACAAGCAGCCCCTCTGACCATGGGGCTCAGGGCTTTGTTCTTCGGAGGAAACCTAATGCTACATACACAGGGATTTATATGGGCCGAATGGGCCTTCCATTCCAAAAATACCAAACGTCCAGCAATAGCTCCCAAACCAAAGCAGCCAGCACCAAAAGACATACATGGCCTGAAAACGCCCCATGGCACCTACAAGCAGCCCCTCTGACCCTGGGGCTCAGGGCTTTGTTCTTCGGAGGAAACTCCTAATGCTACATACACAGGGATTTATATGGGCCGAATGGGCCTTCCATTCCAAAAATACCAAACGTCCAGCAATAGCTCCCAAACCAAAGCAGCCAGCACCAAAAGACATACATGGCCTGAAACCGCCCCATGGCACCTACAAGCAGCCCCTCTGACCCTGGGGCTCAGGGCTTTGTTCTTCGGAGGAAACCTCTAATGCTACACACACAGGGATTTATATGGGCCGAATGGGCCTTCCATTCCAAAAATACCAAACGTCCAGCAATAGCTCCCAAACCAAAGCAGCCAGCACCAAAAGACATGCATGGCCTGAAAACGCCCCATGGCACCTACAAGCAGCCCCTCTGACCCTGGGGCTCAGGGCTTTGTTCTTCGGAGGAAACTCCTAATGCTACATACACAGGGATTTATATGGGCCGAATGGGCCTTCCATTCCAAAAATACCAAACGTCCAGCAATAGCTCCCAAACCAAAGCAGCCAGCACCAAAAGACATACATGGCCTGAAACCGCCCCATGGCACCTACAAGCAGCCCCTCTGACCCTGGGGCTCAGGGCTTTGTTCTTCGGAGGAAACCTCCTAATGCTACATACACAGGGATTTATATGGGCCGAATGGGCCTTCCATTCAAAAATACCAAACGTCCAGCAATAGCTCCCAAACCAAAGCAGCCAGCACCAAAAGACATACATGGCCTGAAAACGCCCCATGGCACCTACAAGCAGCCCCTCTGACCCTGGGGCTCAGGGCTTTGTTCTTCGGAGGAAACCTCCTAATGCTACATACACAGGGATTTATATGGGCCGAATGGGCCTTCCATTCCAAAAATACCAAACGTCCAGCAATAGCTCCCAAACCAAAGCAGCCAGCACCAAAAGACATACATGGCCTGAAAACGCCCCATGGCACCTACAAGCAGCCCCTCTGACCCTGGGGCTCAGGGCTTTGTTCTTCGGAGGAAACCCTAATGCTACATACACAGGGATTTATATGGGCCGAATGGGCCTTCCATTCCAAAAATACCAAACGTCCAGCAATAGCTCCCAAACCAAAGCAGCCAGCACCAAAAGACATACATGGCCTCAAACCGCCCCATGGCACCTACAAGCAGCCCCTCTGACCCTGGGGCTCAGGGCTTTGTTCTTCGGAGGAAACCTCCTAATGCTACATACACAGGGATTTATATGGGCCGAATGGGCCTTCCATTCCAAAAATACCAAACGTCCAGCAATAGCTCCAAAAACAAAGCAGCCAGAACCAAAAGACATGCATGGCCTGAAAACGCCCCATGGCACCTACAAGCAGCCCCTCTGACCCTGGGGCTCATGGCTTTGTTCTTCGGAGGAAACCTCCTAATGCTACATACACAGGGATTTATATGGGCCGAATGGGCCTTCCATTCCAAAAATACCAAACGTCCAGCAATAGCTCCCAAACCAAAGCAGCCAGCACCAAAAGACATACATGGCCTGAAAACGCCCCATGGCACCTACAAGCAGCCCCTCTGACCCTGGGGCTCAGGGCTTTGTTCTTCGGAGGAAACCCTAATGCTACATACACAGGGATTTATATGGGCCGAATGGGCCTTCCATTCCAAAAATACCAAACGTCCAGCAATAGCTCCCAAACCAAAGCAGCCAGCACCAAAAGACATAGCTGGCCTGAAAACGCCCCATGGCACCTACAAGCAGCCCCTCTGACCCTGGGGCTCAGGGCTTTCGTCTTCGGAGGAAACCTCCTAATGCTACATACTCAGGGATTTATATGGGCCGAATGGGCCTTCCATTCCAAAAATACCAAACGTCCAGCAATAGCTCCCAAACCAAAGCAGCCAGCACCAAAAGACATACATGGCCTGAAACCGCCCCATGGCACCTACAAGCAGCCCCTCTGACCCTGGGGCTCAGGGCTTTGTTCTTCGGAGGAAACCTAGTGCTACATACAGAGGGATTTATATGGGCCGAATGGGCCTTCCATTCCAAAAATACCAAACGTCCAGCAATAGCTCCCAAACCAAAGCAGCCAGCACTCAAAAGACAGGCATGGCCTGAAATCGCCCCATGGCACCTACAAGCAGCCCCTCTGACCCTGGGGCTCAGGGCTTTCGTCCTTCGGAGTAAACATCTTAATGCTACGTACTCAGGGATTTATATGGGCCAAATGGGCCTTCCATTCCAAAAATACAAAACGTCCAGCAATAGCTCCCAATCCAAAGCAGCCAGCACCAAAAGACATACATGGCCTGAAAACGCCCCATGGCACCTACAAGCAGCCCCTCTGACCCTGGGGCTCAAAGCTTTCTTCTTCGGAGGAAAACATTTAATGCTACATACTCAGGGATTTATATGGGCCGAATGGGCCTTCCATTCCAAAAATACCAAACGTCCAGCAATAGCTCCCAAACCAAAGCAGCCAGCACCAAAACACATGCATGGCCTTAAAATGCCCCACGGCACCTACAAGCAGCCCCTCTGACCCTGGGGATCAGGGCTTTGTTCTTCGGAGGAAACCTCCTAATGCTACATACACAGTGATTTATATGGGCCGAATGGGCCTTCCATTCCAAAAATACCAAACGTCCAGCAATAGCTCCCAAACCAAAGCAGCCAGCACCAAAAGACATGCATGGCCTGAAAATGCCCCACGGCACCTACAAGCAGCCCTTCTGACCCTGGGGCTCAGGGCTTTGTTCTTCGGAGGAAACTTCCTAATGCTACATACTCAGGGTTTTATATGGGCCGAATGGGCCTTCCATTCCAAAAACACCAAACGTCCAGCAATAGCTCCCAAACCAAAGCAGCCAGCACCAAAACACATACCTGGACTGAAACCGCCCCATGGCACCTACAAGCAGCCCCTCTGAACCTGGGGATCAGGGCTTTGTTCTTCGGAGGAAACCCTAATGCTACATACACAGGTATTTATATGGGCCGAATGGGCCGTCCATTCCAAAAATACCAAACGTCCAGCAATAGCTCCCAAACCAAAGCAGTCAGCACCAAAAGACATGCATGGCCTTAAAATGCCCCACGGCACCTACAAGCAGCCCCTCTGACCCTGGGGATCAGGGCTTTATTCTTCGGAGGAAACTTCCTAATGCTACATACACAGGGTTTTATATGGGCCGAATGGGCCTTCCATTCCAAAAATACCAAACGTCCAGCAATAGCTCCCAAACCAAAGCAGCCAGCACCAAAAGACATACATGGCCTCAAACCGCCCCATGGCACCTACAAGCAGCCCTTCTGAACCTGGGGGTCAGGGCTTTGTTCTTCGGAGGAAACCTAATGCTACATACACATGGATTTATATGGGCCGAATGGGCCGTCCATTCCAAAAATACCAAACGTCCAGGAATATCTCCCAAACCAAAGCAGCCAGCACCAAAAGACATACATGGCCTGAAAACGCCCCATGGCACCTACAAGCAGCCCCTCTGACCCTGGGGCTCAGGGCTTTGTTCTTCGGAGGAAACCTAATGCTACATACACAGGGATTTGTACGGGCCGAATGGGCCCTCCATTCCAAAAATACCAAACGTCCAGCAATAGCTCCCAAACCAAAGCAGCCAGCACCACAAGACATGCATGGCCTTAAAACAACCCATGGCACCTACAAGCAGCCCCTCTGACCCTGGGGCTCAAGGGTTTCTTCTTCGGAGAAAACCTCCGAATGCTACATACTCAGGGATTTATATGGGCCGAATGGGCCGTCCATTCCAAAAATACCAAACGTCCAGCAATACCTCCCAAACCAAAGCAGCCAGGACCAAAAGACATACATGGCCTGAAAACGCCCCATGGAATCTACAAGCAGCCCCTCTGACCCTGGGGATCAGGGCTTTCTTCTTCGGAGGAAACCTCCTAATGCTACCTACTCAGGGATTTATATGGGCCGAATGGGCCCTCCATTCCAAAAATACCATACATCCAGCAATAGCTCCCAAAACAAAGCAGCCAGAATCAAAAGATATGCATGCCCTTATAATGCTCCATGGCACCTACAAGCAGCCCCTCTGACCCTGGGGATCAGGGCTTTGTTCTTCTAAGGAAACTTCCAAATGCTACATACGCAGGGTTTTATATGGGCAGAATGGGCCGTCCATTCCAAAAATACCAAACGTCCAGCAATAGCTCCCAAACCAAAGCAGCCAGCACCAAAAGACATACCTGGCATGAAACCGCCCCATGGCACCTACAAGCAGCCCTTCTGAACCTGGGGATCTGGGCTTTGCTCTTCGGAGGAAACCTAATACTACATACACAGGGATTTAAATGGGCCGAATGGGCCGTCCATTCCAAAAATACAAAACGTCCAGCAATAGCGACCAAACCAAAGCAGCCATCACCAAAAGACATACATGGCCTGAAAACGCCCCATGGCACCTACAAGCAGCCCCTCTGACCCTGGGTCTCAGGGATTTGTTCTTCGCAGGAAACCTCCTAATGCTACATACACAGGGATATATATAGTCCGAATGGGCCTTCCATTAGAAAGATGCCAATGGTCCAGCAATAGCGCCCAAACTAAATCAGGAAGTACCAAAAGACATGCATGGCCTGAAAATGACCCATGGCACCTACAAGCAGCCCCTCTGACCCTGGGGCTCAGGGCTTTCGTCCTTGGAGGAAACCTCCTAATGCTACGTACTCAGGGATTTATATGGGCCGAATGGGCCTTCCATTCCAAAAATACGATACATCCAGCAATAGTTCCCAAACCAAAGCAGCCAGCACCAAAAGACATACATGGCCTGAAAACGCCCCATGGCACCTACAAGCAGCCCTTCTGAACCTGGGGATCAGGGCTTTGTTCTTGGGAGGAAACCTAATGCTACATACACAGGGATTTATATGGCCCTAATAGGCCTTCCATTCCAGAAATACCAAACGTCCAGCAACAGCTCCCAAACCAAAGCAGCCAGAATCAAAAGACAAGCATAGCCTTAAAATGCCCCATGGCACCTACAAGCAGACCCTCTGACCCTGGGGCTCAGGGCGTTCTTCTTCGAAGGAAACCTCCTAATGCTACATACTCAGGGATTTATATGGGCCGAATGGGCCGTCCAATCCAAAAATACCAAACGTCTAGCAATAGCTCCCAAACCAAAGCAGCCAGAGTCAATACACATGCATGGCCTGAAATCGTCCCATGGCACCTACAAGCAGCCCCTCTGAACCTGGGGATCAGGGCGTTGTTCTTCGGAGGAAACTTCCTAATGCTACATACACAGGGACTTATATGGGCCGAATGTGCCGTCCATTCCAAAAACACCAAATGTCCAGCAATAGCTCCCAAAAAAAAGCAGCCAGCACCAAAAGACATACATGGCCTGAAAATGCCCCATGGCACCTACAAGTAGCCCCTCTGACCCTAGGGCTCAGGGCTTTGTTCTTCGGAGGAAACCTAATGCTACATACACAGGGATTTATATGGGCCGAATGGGCCTTCCATTCCAAAACTACCAAAAGTCCAGCAATAGCTCCCAAACCAAAGCAGCCTGCACCAAAAGACATACCTGGACTGAAACCGCCCCATGGCACCTACAAGCAGCCCTTCTGAACCTGGGGATCAGGGCTTTGTTCTTCGGAGGAAACCGAATGCTACATACACAGGGATTTATATGAGCCGAATGGGCCGTCCATTCGAAAAATACCAAACGTCCAGGAATATCTCCCAAACCAAAGCAGCCAGCACCAAAAGACATACATAGCCTGAAAACGCCCCATGGCATCTACAAGCAGACGTTCTGACACGGGATCAGGGTTTTGTTCTTTGGAGGAAACTTCCTAATGCTACATACACAGGGTTTTATATGGGCCGAATGGGCCCTCCATTCCAAAAATACCAAACGTCCAGCAATAGCTCCCAAATTAAAGCAGCCAGCACCAAAAGACATACATGGCCTCAAACCGCCCCATGGCACCTACAAGCAGCCCTTCTGAACCTGGGGGTCTGGGCTTTGTTCTTCGGAGGAAACCTAATGCTACATGCAAAGGGATTTATATGGGCCGAATGGGCCTTCAATTCGAAAAATACCAAACGTCCAGGAATATCTCCCAAACCAAAGCAGCCAGCACCAAAAGACATACTTGGCCTGACAACGTCCCATGGTACCTACAAGCAGACCTTCTGACCACTGGGTATCAGGGCTTTGTTCTTCGGAGGAAACTTCCTAATGCTACATACACAGGGATTTATATGGGCCGAATGGGCCCTCCATTCCAAAAATACCAAACGTCCAGCAATAGCTCCCAAACCAAAGCAGCCAGCACCAAAAGACATGCATGGCCCGAAAACGCCCCATGGCACCTACAAGCAGACCCTCTGACACTGGGGATCAGGGCTTTGTTCTTCGGAGGAAACTTCCTAATGCTACATACACAGGGTTTTATATGGGCCGAATGGGCCTTCCATTCCAAAAATACCAAACGTCCAGCAATAGCTCCCAAACCAAAGCAGCCAGCACCAAAAGACATACCTGGCCTGAAACCGCCCCATGGCGCCTACAAGCAGCCCCTCTGAGCCTGGGGCTCAGGGATTTGTTCTTCGGAGGAAACCTAATGCTACATACACAGGGATTTATATGGGCCGAATGGGCCTTCCATTCCAAAAATACCAAACGTCCAGCAATAGCTCCCAAACCAAAGCAGCCAGCACCAAAAGACATGCATGGCCTGAAAACGCCCCATGGCACCTACAAGCAGCCCCTCTGACCCTGGGGCTCAAGGGTTTCTTCTTCGGAGGAAACCTCCGAATGCTACATACTCAGGGATTTATATGGGCCGAATGGGCCTTCCATTCCAAAAATACCAAACGTCCAGCAATAGCTCCCAAACCAAAGCAGCCAGCACCAAAAGACATACATGACCTGAAAAAGCCCCATGGCACCTACAAGCAGCCCTTCTGACCCTGGGGCTCAGGGCTTTGTTCTTCGGAGGAAACCTAATGCTACATACACAGGGATTTATATGGGCGGAATGGGCCTTCCATTCCAAAAATACCAAACGTCCAGCAATAGCTCCCAAACCAAAGCAGCCAGCACCAAAAGACATACATGGCCTCAAACCGCCCCATGGCACCTACAAGCAGCCCTTCTGACCTTGGGGCTCAGGGCTTTGTTCTTCGGAGGAAACTCCTAATGCTACATGCACACGGATTTATATGGGCCGAATGGGCCTTCCATTTCAAAAATACCAAACGTCCAGCAATAGCTCCCAAACAAAAGCAGCCAGCACCATAAGACATACATGGCCTGAAAACGCCCCATGGCATCTACAAGCAGACCCTCTGACACTGGGGATCAGGGCTTTGTTCTTCGGAGGAAACTTAATGCTACATACACAGGGATTTATATGGGCTGAATGGGCCTTCCATTCGAAAAATACCAAACGTCCAGCAATAGCTCCAAAACCAAAGCAGCCAGCACCACAAAGACATGCTTGGCCTGAAATCGCCCCATGGCACCTACAAGCAGCCCCTCTGACCCTGAGGCTCAGGGCTTTGTTCTTCGGAGGAAAGCGTAATGCTACATACACAGGGATTTATATTGGCCGAATGGGCCTTCCATTTCAAAAATACCAAACGTCCAGCAATAGCTCCCAAACCAAAGCAGCCAGCACCAAAAGACATACATGGCCTGAAAATGTCCCATGGCACCTACAAGCAGCCCTTCTGAACCTGGGGCTCTGGGCTTTGTTCTTCGGAGGAAACCTCCTAATGCTACATACACAGTGATTTATATGGGCCGAATGGGCCTTCCATTCCAAAAATACCAAACGTCCAGCAATAGCTCCTAAACCAAAGCAGCCAGCACCCAAAAGACATGCATGGCCTTAAAATGCCCCACGGCACCTACAAGCAGCCCCTCTGACCCTGGGGATCAGGGCTTTGTTCTTCTGAGGAAACTTCCTAATGCTACATACACAGGGGTTTATATGGGCCGAATGGGCCCTCCATTCCAAAAATACCAAACGTCCAGCAATAGCTCCCAAACAAAAGCAGCCAGCACCAAAAGACATACATGGCCTGAAAACGCCCCATGGCACCTACAAGCAGCCCCTCTGACCCTGGGGCTCAGGGCTTTCTTCTTCGGAGGAAACCTCCTAATGCTACATACACAGGGATTTATATGGGCCGAATGGGCCTTCCATTCCAAAAATACCAAACGTCCAGCAATAGCTCCCAAACCAAAGCAGCCAGCACCAAAAGACATACATGGCCTGAAAACGCCCCATGGCACCTACAAGCAGCCCCTCTGACCCTGGGGCTCAGGGCTTTGTTCTTCGGAGGAAACTCCTAATGCTACATACACAGGGATTTATATGGGCCGAATGGGCCTTCCATTCCAAAAATACCAAACGTCCAGCAATAGCTCCCAAACCAAAGCAGCCAGCACCAAAAGACATACATGGCCTGAAAACGCCCCATGGCACCTACAAGCAGTCCCTCTGACCCTGGGGCTCAGGGCTTTGTTCTTCGGAGGAAACTTCCTAATGCTACATACACAGGGATTTATATGGGCCGAATGGGCCTTCCATTCCAAAAATACCAAACGTCCAGCAATAGCTCCCAAACCAAAGCAGCCAGCACCAAAAGACATGCATGGCCTGAAAACGCCCCATGGCACCTACAAGCAGACCCTCTGACACTGGGGATCAGGGCTTTGTTCTTCGCAGGAAACCTCCTAATGCTACATACACAGGGATTTATATGGGCCGAATGGGCCTTCCATTCCAAAAATACCAAAAGTCCAGCAATAGCTCCCAAACCAAAGCAGCCAGCACCAAAAGACATACCTGGCCTGAAAACGCCCCATGGCACCTACAAGCAGCCCCTCTGACCCTGGGGCTCAGGGCTTTGTTCTTCGGAGGAAACCTCCTAATGCTACATACACAGGGATTTATATGGGCCGAATGGGCCTTCCATTCCAAAAATACCAAACGTCCAGCAATAGCTCCCAAACCAAAGCAGCCAGCACCAAAAGACATACATGGCCTGAAAACGCCCCATGGCACCTACAAGCAGCCCCTCTGACCCTGGGGCTCAGGGCTTTGTTCTTCGGAGGAAACCTAATGCTACATACACAGGGATTTATATGGGCCGAATGGGCCTTCCATTCCAAAAATACCAAACGTCCAGCAATAGCTCCCAAACCAAAGCAGCCAGCACCAAAAGACATACATGGCCTGAAAACGCCCCATGGCACCTACAAGCAGCCCCTCTGACCCTGGGGCTCAGGGCTTTGTTCTTCGGAGGAAACCTCCTAATGCTACATACACAGGGGTTTATAAGGGCCGAATGGGCCTTCCATTCCAAAAATACCAAACGTCCAGCAATAGCTCCCAAACCAAAGCAGCCAGCACCAAAAGACATACATGGCCTGAAAACGCCCCATGGCACCTACAAGCAGCCCCTCTGACCCTGGGGCTCAGGGCTTTGTTCTTCGGAGGAAACCTCCTAATGCTACATACACAGGGATTTATATGGGCCGAATGGGCCTTCCATTCCAAAAATACCAAACGTCCAGCAATAGCTCCCAAACCAAAGCAGCCAGCACCAAAAGACATACATGGCCTGAAAACGCCCCATGGCACCTACAAGCAGCCCCTCTGACCCTGGGGCTCAGGGCTTTGTTCTTCGGAGGAAACCTCCTAATGCTACATACACAGGGATTTATATGGGCCGAATGGGCCTTCCATTCCAAAAATACCAAACGTCCAGCAATAGCTCCCAAACCAAAGCAGCCAGCACCAAGAGACATACATGGCCTGAAAACGCCCCATGGCACCTACAAGCAGACCCTCTGACCCTGGGGCTCAGGGCTTTGTTCTTCGGAGGAAACCTCCTAATGCTACATACACAGGGATTTATATGGGCCGAATGGGCCTTCCATTCCAAAAATACCAAACGTCCAGCAATAGCTCCCAAACCAAAGCAGCCAGCACCAAAAGACATACATGGCCTGAAAACGCCCCATGGCACCTACAAGCAGCCCCTCTGACCCTGGGGCTCAGGGCTTTGTTCTTCGGAGGAAACTTCCTAATGCTACATACACAGGGATTTATATGGGCCGAATGGGCCTTCCATTCCAAAAATACCAAACGTCCAGCAATAGCTCCCAAACCAAAGCAGCCAGCACCAAAAGACATACATGGCCTGAAATCGCCCCATGGCACCTACAAGCAGCCCTTCTGACCCTGGGGCTCAGGGCTTTGTTCTTCGGAGGAAACCTCCTAATGCTACATACACAGGGATTTATATGGGCCGAATGGGCCTTCCATTCCAAAAATACCAAACGTCCAGCAATAGCTCCCAAACCAAAGCAGCCAGCACCAAAAGACATACATGGCCTGAAAACGCCCCATGGCACCTACAAGCAGCCCCTCTGACCCTGGGGCTCAGGGCTTTGTTCTTCGGAGGAAACCTCCTAATGCTACATACACAGGGATTTATATGGGCCGAATGGGCCTTCCATTCCAAAAATACCAAACGTCCAGCAATAGCTCCCAAACCAAAGCAGCCAGCACCAAAAGACATACATGGCCTGAAAACGCCCCATGGCACCTACAAGCAGCCCCTCTGAACCTGGGGCTCAGGGCTTTGTTCTTCGGAGGAAACCCCTTATGCTACATACACAGGGATTTATATGGGCCGAATGGGCCTTCCATTCCAAAAATACCAAACGTCCAGCAATAGCTCCCAAACCAAAGCAGCCAGCACCAAAAGACATACATGGCCTGAAAACGCCCCATGGCACCTACAAGCAGCCCCTCTGACCCTGGGGCTCAGGGCTTTGTTCTTCGGAGGAAACCTCCTAATGCTACATACACAGGGATTTATATGGGCCGAATGGGCCTTCCATTCCAAAAATACCAAACGTCCAGCAATAGCTCCCAAACCAAAGCAGCCAGCACCAAAAGACATACATGGCCTGAAAACGCCCCATGGCACCTACAAGCAGCCCCTCTGACCCTGGGGCTCAGGGCTTT
Organism: Hypotaenidia okinawae; assembly: GCA_027925045.1. NCBI lineage: Eukaryota > Metazoa > Chordata > Aves > Gruiformes > Rallidae > Hypotaenidia > Hypotaenidia okinawae. The sequence goes on from BSDF01000201.1 coordinate 14,456, forward strand.
GTTCTTCGGAGGAAACCTCCTAATGCTACATACACAGGGATTTATATGGGCCGAATGGGCCTTCCATTCCAAAAATACCAAACGTCCAGCAATAGCTCCCAAACCAAAGCAGCCAGCACCAAAAGACATACATGGCCTGAAAACGCCCCATGGCACCTACAAGCAGCCCCTCTGACCCTGGGGCTCAGGGCTTTGTTCTTCGGAGGAAACCTCAAAATGCTACATACACAGGGATTTATATGAGCCGAATGGGCCTTCCATTCCAAAAATACCAAACGTCCAGCAATAGCTCCCAAACCAAAGCAGCCAGCACCAAAAGACATACATGGCCTGAAAACGCCCCATGGCACCTACAAGCAGCCCCTCTGACCCTGGGGCTCAGGGCTTTGTTCTTCGGAGGAAACCCTAATGCTACATACACAGGGATTTATATGGGCCGAATGGGCCTTCCATTCCAAAAATACCAAACGTCCAGCAATAGCTCCCAAACCAAAGCAGCCAGCACCAAAAGACATACATGGCCTCAAACAGCCCCATGGCACCTACAAGCAGCCCCTCTGACCCTGGGGCTCAGGGCTTTGTTCTTCGGAGGAAACCTCCTAATGCTACATACTCAGGGATTTATATGGGCCGAATGGGCCTTCCATTCCAAAAATACCAAACGTCCAGCAATAGCTCCCAAACCAAAGCAGCCAGCACCAAAAGACATGCATGGCCTGAAAACGCCCCATGGCACCTACAAGCAGCCCCTCTGACCCTGGGGCTCAGGGCTTTGTTCTTCGGAGGAAACCTCCTAATGCTACATACACAGGGATTTATATGGGCCGAATGGGCCTTCCATTCCAAAAATACCAAACGTCCAGCAATAGCTCCCAAACCAAAGCAGCCAGCACCAAAAGACATACATGGCCTGAAAACGCCCCATGGCACCTACAAGCAGCCCCTCTGACCCTGGGGCTCAGGGCTTTCTTCTTCGGAGGAAACCTCCTAATGCTACATACACAGGGATTTATATGGGCCGAATGGGCCTTCCATTCCAAAAATACCAAACGTCCAGCAATAGCTCCCAAACCAAAGCAGCCAGCACCAAAAGACATACATGGCCTGAAAACGCCCCATGGCACCTACAAGCAGCCCCTCTGACCCTGGGGCTCAGGGCTTTGTTCTTCGGAGGAAACCTCCTAATGCTACATACACAGGGATTTATATGGGCCGAATGGGCCTTCCATTCCAAAAATACCAAACGTCCAGCAATAGCTCCCAAACCAAAGCAGCCAGCACCAAAAGACATACATGGCCTGAAACCGCCCCATGGCACCTACAAGCAGCCCCTCTGACCCTGGGGCTCAGGGCTTTGTTCTTCGGAGGAAACCTCCTAATGCTACATACACAGGGATTTATATGGGCCGAATGGGCCTTCCATTCCAAAAATACCAAACGTCCAGCAATAGCTCCCAAACCAAAGCAGCCAGCACCAAAAGACATACATGGCCTGAAAACGCCCCATGGCACCTACAAGCAGCCCCTCTGACCCTGGGGCTCAGGGCTTTGTTCTTCGGAGGAAACCTCCTAATGCTACATACACAGGGATTTATATGGGCCGAATGGGCCTTCCATTCCAAAAATACCAAACGTCCAGCAATAGCTCCCAAACCAAAGCAGCCAGCACCAAAAGACATACATGGCCTGAAAACGCCCCATGGCACCTACAAGCAGCCCCTCTGACCCTGGGGCTCAGGGCTTTGTTCTTCGGAGGAAACTCCTAATGCTACATACACAGGGATTTATATGGGCCGAATGGGCCTTCCATTCCAAAAATACCAAACGTCCAGCAATAGCTCCCAAACCAAAGCAGCCAGCACCAAAAGACATACCTGGCCTGAAACCGCCCCATGGCACCTACAAGCAGCCCCTCTGACCCTGGGGCTCAGGGCTTTGTTCTTCGGAGGAAACCTCCTAATGCTACATACACAGGGATTTATATGGGCCGAATGGGCCTTCCATTCCAAAAATACCAAACGTCCAGCAATAGCTCCCAAACCAAAGCAGCCAGCACCAAAAGACATACATGGCCTCAAAACCGCCCCATGGCACCTACAAGCAGCCCCTCTGAACCTGGGGCTCAGGGCTTTGTTCTTCGGAGGAAACCTCCTAATGCTACATACACAGGGATTTATATGGGCCGAATGGGCCTTCCATTCCAAAAATACCAAACGTCCAGCAATAGCTCCCAAACCAAAGCAGCCAGCACCAAAAGACATACATGGCCTGAAAACGCCCCATGGCACCTACAAGCAGCCCCTCTGACCCTGGGGCTCAGGGCTTTGTTCTTCGGAGGAAACCTCCTAATGCTACATACACAGGGATTTATATGGGCCGAATGGGCCTTCCATTCCAAAAATACCAAACGTCCAGCAATAGCTCCCAAACCAAAGCAGCCAGCACCAAAAGACATACATGGCCTCAAAACGCCCCATGGCACCTACAAGCAGCCCCTCTGACCCTGGGGCTCAGGGCTTTGTTCTTCGGAGGAAACCTCCTAATGCTACATACACAGGGATTTATATGGGCCGAATGGGCCTTCCATTCCAAAAATACCAAACGTCCAGCAATAGCTCCCAAACCAAAGCAGCCAGCACCAAAAGACATACATGGCCTGAAAACGCCCCATGGCACCTACAAGCAGCCCCTCTGACCCTGGGGCTCAGGGCTTTGTTCTTCGGAGGAAACCTCCTAATGCTACATACACAGGGATTTATATGGGCCGAATGGGCCTTCCATTCCAAAAATACCAAACGTCCAGCAATAGCTCCCAAACCAAAGCAGCCAGCACCAAAAGACATACATGGCCTGAAAACGCCCCATGGCACCTACAAGCAGCCCCTCTGACCCTGGGGATCAGGGCTTTGTTCTTCTAAGGAAACCTCCTAATGCTACATACACAGGGATTTATATGGGCCGAATGGGCCTTCCATTCCAAAAATACCAAACGTCCAGCAATAGCTCCCAAACCAAAGCAGCCAGCACCAAAAGACATACATGGCCTGAAAACGCCCCATGGCACCTACAAGCAGCCCCTCTGACCCTGGGGCTCAGGGCTTTGTTCTTCGGAGGAAACCTCCTAATGCTACATACACAGGGATTTATATGGGCCGAATGGGCCTTCCATTCCAAAAATACCAAACGTCCAGCAATAGCTCCCAAACCAAAGCAGCCAGCACCAAAAGACATACATGGCCTGAAAACGCCCCATGGCACCTACAAGCAGCCCCTCTGACCCTGGGGCTCAGGGCTTTGTTCTTCGGAGGAAACCTAATGCTACATACACAGGGATTTATATGGGCCGAATGGGCCTTCCATTCCAAAAATACCAAACGTCCAGCAATAGCTCCCAAACCAAAGCAGCCAGCACCAAAAGACATACATGGCCTGAAAACGCCCCATGGCACCTACAAGCAGCCCCTCTGACCCTGGGGCTCAGGGCTTTGTTCTTCGGAGGAAACCTCTAATGCTACATACACAGGGATTTATATGGGCCGAATGGGCCTTCCATTCCAAAAATACCAAACGTCCAGCAATAGCTCCCAAACCAAAGCAGCCAGCACCAAAAGACATACATGGCCTGAAAACGCCCCATGGCACCTACAAGCAGCCCCTCTGACCCTGGGGCTCAGGGCTTTGTTCTTCGGAGGAAACCTCCTAATGCTACATACACAGGGATTTATATGGGCCGAATGGGCCTTCCATTCCAAAAATACCAAACGTCCAGCAATAGCTCCCAAACCAAAGCAGCCAGCACCAAAAGACATACATGGCCTGAAAACGCCCCATGGCACCTACAAGCAGCCCCTCTGACCCTGGGGCTCAGGGCTTTGTTCTTCGGAGGAAACCA
>BSDF01000202.1:0-18102 GCA_027925045.1 Hypotaenidia okinawae
TATCAGAAAATTCCATAAACTTGCTAATTGGCCGCTCCACCGAGTTTACCAATGTGCGAATAATCTGTGAATTGCCCACTTAGTGCTGGGCAGGTTTCCTTTCTCCACAGACCATTGCGCTGAGGACCGGTTTGCCGAGGGGGGTGGGGATACTTCAAAAAAAAACCCAAACCAAAACAAAAACCGAGCCTGGCAAATCCAGACCTTCCTCTAAGCATCCCACCTTTGTGCCATAAATAACAATTTCTTGTAATAGTTCTCCCCATGTTAAAACAGGCTGTTCCTGCTGGTTTGGGTAATGAGTATTATGATCAATTGCTTGCAGAATCTTTTCCTTTAGGCTTTTCAAGGCTTCAGGGAGACCCCTAATCAGTGGTTTAAGGTGGATCGGATCTCCCAGAGCAGCAGCCTGCCTCAAACACTCATACCTGGCTTGAATACACACAGCCTTTTTACACTGATTCAGCCAGCCCAGATAATTCAGTGAAAACAGCAGTTTTTCACCCAGTCCTGTCCCTGGGGTGAGGGACGAGATCAGTGCATCTCAAGAAGACGACTGTCTCCTGACCAGTGAAGAGACATTATTATAGATATTGGCTGCCTTAAGGACGGCCATCCTATAATTAATTACACAGTTTACGTACAGAATTCACAGGGGCAAAACATCCTGAGAGGACCATGCTTTAGTAGCCAAATTTCCCCTATTCATTCTCAGGAGGTCACATTGTAGTTACACAGTTCACGTTACAAAACTCAAAGGGCAACATCATACACAAATCACACTGTTCACAAAACGGGCAAAGGCCCATTCCTGCTCCTGACCAGGAGCCCCGAAAGCTGTCAAAGAGTCCTCCTCCCATACGCCACCGATTTATTTAGTTAAATTCAGTTTTCAAATCTCCACACACCATCCGCTTAAACTGTCCCAAACCAGAAACGCCATCCCAATCAGACCGGTCCTTCCTCCCATTCATATTTCTTCCACCTCTCACATTTCTTCTTGTCCAGCTTTCACCTCTATCTCTTGGTGAGACTGGCTCTGTTCTTTTCTTTACTACCTGATCCACAGCAGACACCATCATTTTTGCTTTTTGCTTCTGTTTTTCTTCCTCTCTTTTCACAAACACTTTCTGAGCCTCTCTTAATAAATCTTCCAAAGATCTTTCACTCCAACCATCTATCTTAACTCGTTTAAAACTCATTTCACTCACACAAACAGTTTAAACCTGCCCTTCACTGTGTCCGTCTCCAGCCACTCTCCTCGTGGAGACTCAGCACTCACTCTGCAGTCAGACCGCGTCTTGTTCACTCACAACTCTCACTCAAACCACTCATCCAATACACGGTACCGGGCACAAAAACTTATTGCATGCACAAAGCGTAACCACAACGATGTAGGTCTCTTAATCAATTGAGCCCCCTTTCCAGCAGGAAGCATAGTCTACTTCTTCTTGAGAAAGAGGCTTTTTCTTATTAACATACAAATTTAAGGATTGACATATCCAATCCTCTTCTGACCCATAGACTGGCAAAAAGACATTTTTAGAAATCTTCTTCCCTCCCCATATCTTAGTACAATATTCTATCATTTTCTGCTTATCTTTCCCTAGGGCTCCAGGGAAATATCTCCAATTGTCTAAGATATATGCCAGAGGGGTATTCTTAGGTACAGTGGGTACCCTTCCCATGGGAGTCGAAGGCTTGCTGCCCTTCGCCCCCATCTTCTGGATTATCCACAAACACACACTCACTCGCTCCCCTTGTTCCTGGCCCAGTCCCTCGCGGGAGATGGGAAACGCAGTACTTAAGAGTCCACACTCGCTTGGTTCAGTATATCGAACCTCTCACTCGTTATAATCCAGGAAACCCAATCCCGCCCGAACGGCAAACCCGCGAACTAATTCGCAATATACTTATGCGTCCTGCGTCTTCGTCCGGACTCCCGTGCACAGAATTTTATGGGATTTTACCGGTTTCTCCTTTGCTCATCATTCTAGAATTTAGGTTCGTCGGTAAGGTTGAGGTAGGCTGTCGGTCGCGGGGCCGCGGATTGCCGCGGGGCGCCTCCCCGGAGGACAGAAGCCCACCGTTCCTTATCCGAGTCACGGCACCAGGAATTGTTATAAATTGAGACCACAATGGATCATAATCCAATTAAAATTTTATTAATTATAGCAAGTAGAATATGAGCAAATACAGCGCTGGACGGCAGGGGAATCTGCGCTCCGCCAACTGCCGTGCTGAGCAGTTCAAACAGTCCCTTTTTATACATCTTTACTTCCGTGTTCATGAAGTAGTGGAGGTACTCTGCGCATGCTTCAGTTGTTGTTAGGGGGTCGTTTTCTGCCTCTTGGTGGTCTTTGAGGCCAAAGTAAGAAGTCTTCCTCCTTTGTCCCATAGTTGACCCCTCACTCATATGTCCTTATATGGGGTTGTTTGTCCTGTTTTTGTCGGTTCCTGGACATCTGGCGGTTATCTTGCACAAGCGGTATCTGGTTTAGTTTGTGTAAGCGATTGCGGTTATCTTATCTTACACAAGCGGTGTCTGGTAGCTGTTTGCATAAGCGATTTCACATCTTTTGTTGCCTAACCTTTACATTGAGCTTAACATAAATCTTAATAAACAATACCCTAGTCCATAGTTTCTCACACTACACATGTTCTTTTCTAGACAATTCAATTGCTGCAGTTGTTCGCCTAACAGGAAGATAACGCCAAAGTTGTCTGCTCAGCAGGATGTAGTGATTTGAGGTGTTCCAGTCACAAGGTTACAAATGTAGAAACAGTCTAGCAAGTTGCTCCACCGGTTTGATTAACAAATTCATTACACAATGTTTATTACAATCCCCCCTTTTTGTTTTTACGATTTTGTTCATCAAGCCAGGCAATGGTTTCTCGGGTTAGAGATAGAATGGATGTTTCTTTAATAGTTCCATCTTTTTCTAGGTGATCATATTGTTTTCGTATCAGCATTAAGTGTGCTGCTTCCAATCTATTCTTTACTAGCCCAATAATCTTATTTAGTATGCACGGTCCGAATAAATACAGTAATAAACATTGCGGTAATTGGAATAACCTCTCTCTGGGTTTGATCTAGGAGAGAAATAAAAGCCATATTTTTCTATGCAAGGAGATATGGGGGTCAGTTGGCAGAGAGTAGTATTGAAACTAGGCCCTCCCATCATAATTACACACCTTTCTATTCTCCGAGAATCCTGCCGACTACGCCATTTTAATGTCAGGATCCTGTCACAACGATCCACAACCTGGACAAGACTTAGTTTGGCAGAGATTAAACCCCCTTGCGTTCCAAGGGAACCTCAGATCGCTCTGGGTGGCTGGGGGCATCTGGCCTTAACCCCTGAGTGACGTCCAATTGTCAGGTGTTTTATCGTGATAAGTTCTCAATTAAACTCTCGGAGAACAGAATTAAGACTCGAAACGGAGTCAAGGTTCAGGTTGCTTTATTTGGAACAAATGTGCAGGAAAAAGAGGAGAAGAAGGAGAAAAGTGTGGAAAAGCGAGATAGAGAGTAGGACAGAGGAAGAGAGAAGAAGAGAGAGACAGACGGGGAAAGGTGAGGGGGCGCTGCTATATCTACCACCACGAGGCTACAGCATTCCATCTGCTGGCAGAGTCTTCTTCAGTGTCTCTGGGTCCAATGGAAGGGAAGAGCATTCCCTAGTTGTCTCCATGTCCCTCAATGCATGTTGCTTGCTTCCTTCTGTTGCTTGCCTCTCATACCTTTTTTTCATGGCCAAATGCTCTCTTTTTGTAGTCATCCTTTGTATCGCCACAAGCTTCCACCTGGCTTGTGGGCCTCAGGGTGGATGAGGGAATGTCCAGTGTGTGAATGGCTCCTGATGTTTTTTCCTGATAATGGAATGAATGGGTCCTGATGTTTCCTGATGTCTTCTCCTGATAGTGGAATGCTCTCCTGGTGTGTGAATGGCTCCTGATGTCTATCTTTTGGGTGGCTCATTGAATAGTCATTAGGTCTTTGGAAGCCTTAGCAAGTGATGGTGATGTAATGAGGTTTGGTTAGGTGAGAGGAAAAAAGGGGGGGACACAAGGGTCCTGTTGGCAATTATTAAGGCATATTTCCAGTCCCTTACACCATCCCATGACTTAATCATTGTCAACAGAAAAAAAGAAGAGAGAGAGAAAGAATGGAAAATTGACTATGAAGCTAAAACATTACAATATCAACTCTAAGCAAGGCCAATGCCTGGCAGTTACCTTCTCAGTACACATTAGGAAGCTAAAACATCCTATACAATTTCTACGGTGGATGATACAGATTGACATACAGCTCGAATTCGTTTAACTCCATCAGGTGACACAATGGGTACAAATTGCATATTGGTGACAACAAGTTGGATTAATTGAATAAAACATGGGATAACACATGGCAAAAAGAACAATGTAGCTAAACCACAAAGCAAGTAAAGTAAGATTTGTTTCACCCAGTGGCTTCCTGGAAGCCAGGAAAACATATCAACATTCCAACATTCCCAAGTCTGGACTGGGACTAATTTTTGTATTCCAGCAGTAATTTGTTTAACCACCTTGCCATTGTCAGCAATTTTAAGCAACAATTAAAAACATTCAATTTTGCACAGACCCCACCCTCTTTGGCTAGTAGATAGTCGAGAACCATATTATGTTAGGTGCTTGAGCACCACTAACCCACTCATTAGGATTTCAAGTTGCAGGTCCATAATGTTGTATGATACATTGAGGGGTCCACTTGTCTTTACCCCAAGTTTGGCTACTCCCATCAGTGAGAGGTGTCAGTGACAGATTATTTTTTCATTTCAAATCATATTTGAATACCTAAATTTGAATAATACCTAAATAATCTCCACCTGTTTCCAGAAGTAAGAAAAACAAGGGACTAATCACCCCAACGTAGTACACTCCCAAACAGTTTACCTGTAGCAATTTATATGCATGATTTACACAACAATATATTTTCACAGCAGGGTATGTCTGAACAGAAATTTTCCCACCTTGTCCTCCAATGGGAGCAGTTTATCTTGTTACAACATTTACAGTTACAAGATCCCGCTTCCTGGTCCAAAATACAATCATTGCCTACCGTGTTACCTCATCTGATTGTAGGTTAAGAGACCAAAATTGAGGAATTGATTTCATGTATCCCTCATCATTCACCCAGGCATACATATATGCTTAATCCATTTCTTCTCCCACCTAAATGGTTATACTTATGTTTTGATATGTACTATTGCCTACAAAAGGGCCATCAGTTTGTGGTCTAGCCAAACAAGATTTACCTTTTCCTGGAATTTGTATGTGCCGTGGTGAATCATGTGGGTCTTCCCATGTTTTGTTCCCTCTGTTAGAAATGCCAAATAGTCCTAAGAAAGGACTCGAGGTAGACACGTTAGTGAAGCAGTAATTAATTTATTATACGTTCTTGCAAGAGCGGGTGACCCAAAAGTAGGCACACCTTGGGCAGAGTTTGTTACATTTTTATACCTTATTCCCGTGTGAAATCCCACTACCCTGTTTGACTATGTATTACTTATTTTGAAAGTTTACTGGCATCAATCAAGGCGCCTCATTTACAATAGTATGTCTGGCAGATTCATGTTTCCCGTTAGTGAGGTCCTGTTTCCCTGTTAGTGAGGAAAATTAGTATGTATGGACTTATATAACACTTAAATATCCCTTTCAACAATTCAGCATTTTCCACACCTCTTGTCTCACTACATCTGCTCACTAACCATTTTGGTAGCAAGGATATAGCTGCCCACGGCCAACTTGATAGATCAAATGGTTCCTCCACATATCCAGCATTTTATGAGATTATAAACATTTGCTACTTGTTCAGCCAATTGTACAAAGGAATTCTTTACATCACTCCTTTTATTCCTAAAATCTTGGAGAGGAGAGATGATTGATCTAGAGGTTGTAGTCCATACAATGCACCAAAACAACAAAGTTGCCATTTTGATTCATTTCAAGCTTACAGAGATTACAAAAGCAATTACAAAGATACAAATTATTAAAATTGCGCATTGGTCTTGTGATTGTGTGTTTCCCAATAATTGGTCAGAAACAAAGTAATCCAAATACAAATTTAAGTTTATTAATCAGCAGGCGACAAAAGGCAAAGCAGCGCTGGGCGGCCGGGGAGTCTCAGCTCTACCAGCAGCCGCGCGGTTCCTGCCCGAGTTCTGGTTTTTATAGTGTTATAGTTCCTGGTCTAGAATCTTCCATCAAAACTTCCGTGTAGTCTTCTGCGCGTGCACCAGCTGTTATTAGGGGGTCGTCCTCTACAATCTGATGGTCGGTGGGATGAAGTCGCTTGTCTTCCTCACTTGTCCCTCAGTTGACCCCCTGTTCCATATTTGGTCTTCTTCAGCAATAAGCTCATTGATTGGTTGCTTGATTCCTGCAGTTTCTGCTTCTAAGTTATCTATTACTTAATTCTATGCCTTGTTAGCTACTCACAATATACGTTACATAGTTATTCTTATAAAACAGGATGTTGTAGCCTGTTTCAGGGTACAGGTGGTTTGCTGAACAAAAGGCTCATCCATCACACTCCCCTCCCTCGTCTCTCTCTCTCTCTCTCTCTCTCTCTTTTCTACCCTTTCTCCCCCTCCCCTTTTTCCTGCACGTTTGTTCCAAATAAAGCAACCTTAACCTTGACTCCGTTTCAAGTCTTAATTCTGTTCTCTGAGAATTTAATTGAGAACTTATCACGGTAAAACACCTAGTAATTGGACATCACTCAGGGGTTAAGCCCAGCCACCCCCAGCCACCCAGAGCGATCTGAGGTTCGGTTGGAACACAAGGGGGTTTAACCTCTGCCAAACTAAGTCTTGTCTAGGTTGTGGATTGTGACAGGAGGTCACACCGTAATCATGCAGCAACCACGCAGCCCACACACAGAACCACGTAGCCTACGTACAAAATTCACAGGGGCAATACATCCTGAGAGGGACGCACATTACTATCTAGGTTTCCCCTATTTACCCTCAGGAGCGGTCACATTGTAGTTACACAGTTTACATTACAAAATTCAAAGGGCAACATCATACACAGACCACACTGCTCACAAAATGGGCAAAGACCTGTTCCTGCTCCTGACCCAGAGACTCGAAAGCTCTCAAACAGTCCTTCTCCCATACACCACCGATTTTTCACCTTACAAACAATGGTCACTTTACACTTCCAAATTGCTAGAAGGACAGTCATCGTCAGTCCTCCCAGTGGGCAATCATTAACCCTAAAGGACTCTTTGGCGGTTTACAGAGCAGCCCTACCCTTGGACCACCCATGGGATCAGAAGGCTTGCTTGTCTTCTGTCCCATCTTCCGAGGTGCCCCCGTACACTCACACACACACTCCCCTTGTTTGTGGCCCACGCCCTCGCGGGCAATGGGAACCGCACTACAAGAGGGTCCACACTTGCTTCGCCCCGCTGGACTACTAAGTCCAGTGGACATCTGACTCATTCTCACCTCGGGAAACCCACCCCGACCGAACGGAAAAACCCAATACTTACTCAATCCTGAGTCTTCGTTCGGATCTTCATGCACAAAAATTATGGGGTACTACGGATTCTTTTGCCTGCTTAACTGAATTTAAAGTTCGGATGTACAGGATTTTGGACAAGGAATTAGACACCCGAGGGCCATCCAAAGATGGGGCGCCTCCCTCGAGCTCAGATTCCAGACCAAATTGTCCTGTATCCGAGTCACGGCACCAAATTGTTATAAACGACGGTGACAAATTGTTCACTCTAAATTAGAGTTTCCAAATCGAATTTATTTGAGCAAGCGATAAACAGGCAAAACAGCGCTGGGCGGCCAGGGAGACTCCTGCTCCACCAATGGCGCGTACTCACCCCGGCCAGAGTCACCTTTTTATAGCCTGCTTTTTCCGGGTGTACATGCCATATCTAAGGGGTCTGCTCAGGCCCTCTGGTGGTCGTGAGGATGAAGGCCGTAGTCTTCCTCTGCGTTGCGGGTTGTGATCTTGCTGAGCAAACACTACACATGTTCTTTTCTAGACAATTCAATTGCTGCAGTTGTTCGCCTAACAGGAAGATAACGCCACAGTTGTCGGCTCAGCAGGATGTAGTTATCTGAGGTGTTACAGTCACAAGGTTACAAATGTAGAAACAGTCTAGCAAGTTGCTCCACTGATTTGATTAACAAATTCATTACACAATGTTTATTACAATAGGAATGTTTCATGTTTTCTGACAAAGGAAAAGCCTGAGTCCACAGTGACATGGGCTGTTTGAGTGTTCCTTGGGACGGTTTCAGGCCAGCTATGTCTTTCAGTCCTGGCTGCTTTACTTTGGGAGTTATTGCTGGACGTTTAGCGTGTTTTGAATTGAAGACTGCTACGGCCGAGAGAAATAGCTCATCAGTTAATAGGACTGTTCCCTCTTTCCTGGCAAAGGAAAAGGCTGAGCTCCAGGTTTACAGGTGCTGCTTGTGTGTTCCCTGGGGAGGTTTCCGGCCAGCTATGTCTTTCAGTCCTGGCTGCTTTTGCTTGGGAGTTATTTGTGGACGTTTAGCATGTTTTGAATGGCAGTCTTCTCCTGATGAGAGAAAAATCTCAGGATGTACTAGGATTGTTTGATAGATGCTGGCAAAGGAAAAGCCTGACCTCCAGGTTTACAGGGGCTGCTTTTGTGTTCCCTGGGGAGTTTTCAGGCCAGCTATGTCTTTCAGTCCTGACTGCTTTAGTTTTCGTGTTATTACTGGACGTTTAGCATGTTTTGAATCGCAGTCTGCTACTGCCGAGAAAAACAGCTTAGGAGGTACTTTGAATGTTCTCTCTTTCATGTCAAATGAAACCCTGAGCTCCAGGGTGTATGTGACAGCTTTTGTGGCCTCAGGAGAGATTTCAGGCCAGCCATGTCTTTCATTCCTGTCTTCTTTAGTTTGGGAGTTATTGCTGGACATTTAGCATGTTTTGAATTCAGTCTTCTCTTGCCGATAGAAATAGCTCAGGATGTACTCGTACTTTTTCATGTTTCATTTCAAAGGAAAAGCCTGAGCTCCAGGGTGAAAACGGCTACTTGTGTGTTCCCTGAGGAGGTTTCATGCCAGCTATGTCTTTCAGTCCTGGCTGCTTTAGCGTGGGATTTATTGCTGGACATTTAGCATGTTTTGAATTGCAGTCTGCTCCGGCAGAGAAAAAGCTGAAGAGGTACTAGGACTCTTTAATGTTTCCTGGCAAAGGAAAAGCCTGAGCTCTAGAGTGCCAGGTGCTGTTTGTGTGTTCCCTGGGGAGGTTTCAGCCAAGCTATCTATTTCTTTCAGTGCTGTCTGCATTAGTTTGGGAGTTATTGCTGGACGTTTAGCATGTTTTGAATTGCAGTCTGCTGCAGCCGAGAGAAATGCTTCAGGAGGTACTAGGAATGTTCCCTCTTTCCTTGCAAAAGAAAAGGCTGAGCTCCAGTTTGACAGGTGCTGTTTCTGTGTTCCCTGGGGAGGTTTCAGGCCAGCTATGTCTTTCAGTCCTGGATGCTTTAGTTTGGGAGTTATTGCTGGACGTTTTGCCTGTTTTGAATTGCAGTCTGCTACGGCCGAGAGAATCATAGAATCATAGAATTGTAGGGGTTGGAAGGGACCTTGTGAGATCATCGGGTCCAACCCCACTGCCAAAGCAGGCTCCCTAGGACATATCACTCAGATAGGCTTCCAGACGGGTCTTGAATATCTCCAGTGAAGGAGACTCCACCACCTCCCTGGGCAGCCTATTCCAGGGCTCTGTCACCCTCACTGTTAAAAAATTTTTGCCACATGTTGGTGCGGAACTTCCTATGCTACAACTTGCAGCCATTGCCCCTTGTCCTATCTCCACAGACCACTGAAAAGGGGCTGGCTGATTCCCCCTGCATCCCTTGCTTAAGATAATTATAGACTTTAATTAGGTCCCCCTTCGTTTTCTCTTTTCAAGGCTGAACAGTCCCAACTTACTCAGCCTTTCCTCATAGGGGAGGTGCTCCAGGCCCTTAATCATCTTCGCAGCCCTTCTTTGGACTCTCTCCAGGAGATCCCTGTCCTTTTTATACCAAGGAGCCCAGAACTGGAGACAATACTCCAGGTGGGGCCTGACCAGGGCAGAGTAGAGGGGGAGGATCACCTCCTTTGACCTGCTGGCTGCACTCCTCCGGATGCACCCCAATATCCCATTTGCTCTCTTAGCCACCGAGGCACACTGCTGGCTCATGGCCAACCTGTCATCCACTAGGACCCCCACGTCCTTCTCCACTGAGCTCTTCTCCAGCAGGTCATCTCCCAGCCTGTACTGATACAAACGGTTGTTCCATCCCAGGTGCAAGACTTTACACTTGCTTTTGTTGAACTTCATCCAGTTTCTAACTGCCCAGCTCTCCAGCCTGCCCAGGTCTCGCTGGATGGCAGCGCAGTGTTCCTGCGTGTCAGCCACTCCTCCCAGCTTTGTATCATCGGTGTACTTGCTGAGGGTGGATGCTATTCCCTCATCAAGGTCGTCAATGAAGATGTTAAACAGGACTGGACCCAACACCGAGCCCTGGGTAACACCGCTAGTCACAGGCCTCCAGTCAGATTCTGCTCCACGAATCACAACCCTCTGGGCTTGGTCCGACAGCCAATTCTCAACCCACCTCACTGTCCACTCATCTATCCCATGCTTTTTCAGCTTTGCTAACAGGATGTCATGGGAGACAGTATCAAAGGCCTTGCTGAAGTCAAGGTAGATGACATCCACTGTTCTCCCTCCATCTACCCAGCTGGTGATGAGATCGTAGAAGGCTATGAGATTGGTCGAGCATGATTTCCCCTTGGTGAATCCATACTGACTACTCCTCATGACCTTCTTCTCTTCCAATTGCTTGGAGATGGCATCCAGAACAAGCTGTTCCATTACCTTTCCGAGGACAGAGGTGAGGCTGACTGGCCTATAGTTACTAGGTTCCTCCTTCTTGCCCTTTTTAAAGACTGGAGTGACATTGGCTATCCTCCAGTCTTCAGGCACTTCTCCTGTCCTCCAAGATTTGTTGAAGATGATAGAGAGAGGCTCAGCAATCACCTCCGCCAGCTCCCTCAGCACATGTGGATGTATCCCATCTGGGCCCATGGATTTGTGTGCATTAATCCCTTTGAGCCGCTCCTGGACCACCCCCACCTCAACCACAGGGAACCTCTTAATTTCCCAAACACTCCTACTTTCATCCAGTGTCTGTGGGTCAGGGAGGGCCTATGAGGTGAAGACCGAAGCAAAGAAGGCATTCATTATCTCCACCTTCTCAGCATCCCCCGTTACCAGGACACCCTCCTCATTCAGCAAGGGACTTACATTATCCCTGGTCATCCTCTTACTATTCACGTATCTAAAAACCCCTTTTTATTATCCTTTATGTCCCTTGCCAGCTTCATTTCCAAGAGGCCTTTAGCCTTCCTAGTTGCATCCCTACAGGCCCTGACCACATTCCTGTATTCTCCCCAGGTGCTCAGACCCTTCTTCCACAATTCATAGATCTTCTGCTTCTCTTTGAGTTTACTCAATAGCTCCGTGTTCATCCATGCAGGTCTTCTGCCTCCCTTTCCCGATTTCTTGCTCAAAGGGATGCATCATTCCTGTGCTTGGAAGAAGCGCTGTTTGAATGCTAGCCAGCTCTCACAGGCTCCCATTCCTTCAAACAGCGTAGCCCACGGGATAGCCCCTATTAAGCTGCGGAGGAGATCAAAGTTAGCTCTTCCAAAATTCAGGGTAGCTATCCTTCTTTTTGGCTTGCTTCTTCCACCCAGGATCTTGAACTCAACCATTTCATGGTCGCTTTGTCCTAAGCTGCCCCCGACCTTCACTTCCCTAACGAGCCCGTCCTTGTTAGTGAAAACAAGGTCCAGCACCCGCCCTCCCCTTGTAGGCTCCTGCACCATCTGTAGCAGGAAATTGTCTTCAACATACTGCAGAAATTGTCTGGACTGCATATGACTGGCCGTGTTGCTTGCCCAGCAAATATCTGGATAGTTGAAGTCCCCCATAAGGATCAGTGCCCGGGATCTTGAGGCTACTTCTAACTGCTTATAGAATGCACTATCAACCTGTTCCTCTTGATCAGGGGGCCTATAGCACACTCTCACAACAATGACCCACATACCAGTTTCCCCCTGATTTTTACCCTAAAGCACTGGACAGATGGTTCATCTTTCCCCAGGTGGAGCTCAATACATTCTAGGTGCTCTCTCACATAAACAGCAACTCCTCCACCTCGCCTCCCTAGCCTGTCTTTCCTAAAAAGCACATAGCCATCCATGACAGCATGCCAGTCGTCCAGGTTATCCCACCACGTCTTTTTGATTGCAATGAGATCGTGGCCCTGCGACCGCACATGTTCCCCATGCTACGTACATTTGTATAAAGGCATTTTAGTAGGGCAGCAGATGTAGGTATCCTCAACAGCCCACAGTGCGATTACTGAAAGGGGACTGGCAAAAGTGGCTCATCTGGTACTAGAACTGTTTCATCTTTCCTGGCAAAAGGAAAAGACTGAGCACCAGAGTGACAAGGGCTGCTTGTATGTTCCCTGGTGAGGTTTCAGGCCAGCTATGTCTTTCCGTCCTGGCTGCTTTCGTTTGGGAGTTATTACTGGACGTTTGGCATGTTTTGAATTGCAGTCTGCTACGGCCGAGAGAAACAGCTCATCATTTAGTAGGACTGTTCCCTCTTTCCTTGCAAAGGAAAAGCCTGAGCTCCAGGGTGACAGGGGCTGCACGATGGTTCCCTAGGGAGGTTTCAGGCCAGCTATGTCTTTCAGTCCTGGCTGCTTTAGTTTGGGAGTTATTGCTGGACGTTTAGCATGTTTTGAATTGCAGTCTGCTCCGGCCAAGAGAAACAGCTCATCAGTTAATAGGAATGTTCCCTGTTTCCATGCTGTTGCAGTTTGCTGTAGCTGGGCTACTGAGATGGCTTTTCTAAAGTAGTAGTTACAGTTTGTTGTGAGTTCCCAACAGTAAACAAGAGCTAATTCAAGGCCAAAGTCACTTTTGACCAATCACAGAAGGATTCATAGCGCCTCTGTGAATCACATATTCGAGAAAAAAACCTCCTGGCTGGCGCACTTTGCCACTGGAACGCAGAGTGGGAAGATGTGACCAGCTGCACTGATAGCCAAGGCCAGGCCCAGGAGAAGGGGGAGGGGGAAAGGAATGTGGAAAGAAAGTTTCCCCTGCAGCTCGTGGAGAAGACCATGGTGAAGCGGGATGTCCCCTCGCAGCCCATGTTTGAGGAAGGGGAGCAGAGACATCTACGCCCTGTGAAGAGATTGATCCACGCCTCAGCAGTTGATGTACGGAAATTGACTCTATAACTCGAAAGTTATAAAGTAGGTATGTTTATTGCGTGTTTAGAGGCCCTGGGAAACCTTTCCTCCACAAGCGTGCATCCCGAAGCAGCAGACCGACCTTACATTTATACAATAAAACAATGAATATTCTATCAAAACCTGTACATATTAAGTACCTGAACCCACCTACTCTCGCTTCTCACGATAATTAGGTTATCAGTCCTTGGCACTTGCGCAGATCCTTGTAAGGGTCACAGACAGGGGTCTCTGGGAGGAAGGCCGTATGTCTTCCTCATGATGCATTTTCACCTCTCGCCTGGAATGCAAGGATCTTGCACACTTGCAGTGCCTCTATCAGTCTGTGCTAATTGATGTCCTTGTGAGGGTCCCATGGACTTCTTTCAGCCATCTATTTTTCTTTGTCGAAGAGATACGCGACGGGCCTCGACTCTTCTTGCCCAAGGGAGCAGACGTGGGTTGATACCATTCTGTCCTCGAATTCTTGCCTTTTACCTTTTCCTCGAAGTTAGCATGAAGTTATCACAGGCCCTCTGCTATGAGAGAAAAACAGACTTGTCTTGCCCCCCCACCCGAGACCATTCTACACTATCATCTAGCTAAATTTCAAGCTCTATGCTATACCTGCTCCTATACCTGTACATCAGTCCCCCCTTTTCTATTCCCTTAACTAAATTCCTTTACTTAGACAGTTTTCCTGAATGATATAAGGCAGTATATATAATGGCGATCCGTTTAAACATTCTCCAAACCCACAGGTACAACATAAGGGTCAATAGTAACAGAATTCCCAGGCTTATCAATAGAATTACAATGGGGTGCACCATGGTATTGAGGATCCCTGTTGCAGAAGGTGACCAACCCAAAAGAGTGTCCCACCAGTTATGACTCCCGTCCTGTCTGACTTTAAGATTTTCCTAACCCCTTCCACATCATGATGGATTGTAAGAAGTGTTTCCTGCCCTTATGTCTTTGATTTCTTCTAGCATTCATTGTAAATCTTCATGTCTTAATAAATTTTCTATATTCCTTATATCTAATCCTATGGGGGCAGGAGATATTCTCTCTAATAGGGTACTACCAGATCTTTATAGTTGGTAAGTAGTTATTGGGGCTGCATAGCTGAAATCACAACCTGTGATAGTAGTAAAGTTACAAATGCAATAATTTGAGTAATTCTTCATTGTTATTGTGTCACACGTTGTTCTCAAACATGCACATCCCTTTCCTGCATAGACAACTATTGATTTTAAATCTGCATTTGGTCGGGCTTCAAACTGACATATCTTTTGATCCGTATCTAAACAAGTATCCTGAGCTATTATGGTATTACTTTTGCAGAGGAAGCCTTGCTGTTCTCTCATAATACAGGACCCAAGGTCTACTGTTTGCCACTTATTGCCCATTTTCCTGGCCCAAGTTCTATGTTCAAAAGGGTACAGCAGAGTTCCATCATGGTTAATCCCGAGGGCCACAATGGGGTGTATGGTAATTGCTGCTGCGTCACGTATCGTTAACACAAAAGCTGTGACAGTATGTGTGTTGGGGTCATAAGTGAAGTTGACCATATTCCACCATGCCTGGAGTTTCCTTTCCACCTTTGTAGCACTATCCCAGACCATCTTCCTGATTTCTGTAGGGAATATGCCTTCCTCTCCTTCCCTTATTATGGATGCTGCTACTGATTGTATCCATAGTTGGGCTTGGATGCAGCTTAGGGCTAGGGCGACATCATCCTACAATCCACCCAAGCCTTCAGTAATAAGCTGGTGGTCCTTTATATTAATTTCTTCCCATCTGCAAAGTACCTTTGAAATCAACCATTGGTGTGCTCCTAATGCTAGCAATGAGGATCTCAATGGCTGTTGCAGTTTTGATAAATCTGCTGTGGTAGAGGCTAATTTGTTCATTATCACTTCCGAATCTATTGAATTTAATACTCCCAGTCCTGTTCCTAACAACCCAGTCTCATCTCTTATTAATCGGTTCTGATAAATGTTTCCCTTCCTTCTTAGCCATGTTGTCCATCCCTCATACGAGGTTCGTAGGAAGGGAGAACAGGATGGTTTTATGTCGGAAATATTTACTTGCATCTGTAAGTCTAGTCTCCTAAGTGACCATTCTGGGTTAAACAATACTTGTTGCTGTCCCGTGTTTTTGATTACATATGGGCCAATTTTATAAATGTTGGGCTCAAGTTTGAGTGCTGGCATGGGTTGGGTGGGAGGCATTGTGCTGGTTGTAGCAGGATTTTTCGTTGTAAGCAACTTAGTAATGGCCTTTATTTCAAATTTAAAAGAGAGCCCGATAGTATTACGGGCCCAAAGACAGGTCACTCTCGAGGTCTGTGCTAGGGTGAAGTTATGCCAGCAATCCCCTTCCTCAGTAGTACGTACTTTGGTGCTCTCAGTGGTAGGAATAATTGATACCGTAATTTGGGATGCCTTTTTATAAGTGGTGCCATTAATTAATCGGCATCCTATTCCAATTTCCTCCCCTATATTCCCTTAAAGCCGGTAAATATCTTGTCTTGAATCTCTGCTCCATTCTTCCCTCATATATACTTGATTCCCATGCATAACCACAGTGGACAGATTTAAATTTTCTCGAGCTGAATATTTCCCCATGGACCCAGTGTACCCGATATAAGCTTGGGACCATGGCCATCTAATATTTTCTTGGCCCAGAATTATGACTAGGATTGTGAGAAGAATCCCATAGAGATCTAAGTGCTTTCTTAAACGTGCTATTGCAGTTCACGAGCAGGTTATAATTACAGATTGAATCATGAACTACACTTCTACGATAGACACACAATTCTTTTCTTACTCTAATTGTTCTTCAGCCAGGTCTAATATTGTAAAGAAATTAAAATTAATTTTCTTTAAACATTACAAATAGGATACAGACCGTACCGATAACAGGTTGGGTGAGGTTGGTTTACTCACCCTTATGGTGAGATCGGTTTATTCACTTACTTATTACCTCCCTTATTCTTACTCTCGTTTGTCCGAACGAGTTTCAGTTTCAGTCCCTCGTTATCTGGAGATACTTTCCACGGGGCTCCAGGGGCTTTTTGATCCGGGTGTGGTGAATCCAAGAGTTCTGCCCTTCAACCTTGATTGCCGTGTAGGTAGTGAGAAGGACTTGGTGGGGTCCGGTCCACTGTGGTTCCAGAGTTTTCTCTGCAAAAGACTTAACATATACATAGTCCCCTGGTTGTACATTATGAACAGGCCCATCTAGACCCCTGCTATGAGTATCCATTACATGTTTTTCAATCCTCCTCAATTGTTTATTTAGTGCCACCATGTAGGAAGTCATTGTTTCTTCTCCTAGTTGTGAGGACGTACCCTTCTGTACCTCATAGGGTCGTCCATACCGAATTTCAAATGGGCTGAGCCCCTCCCTAGCTCTGGGTCTGGTTCGTATTCGGGTAAGGGCTAGTGGCAATGACTGGGGCCAAGTCAGATCTGTCTCCTGTCCCAGCCTAATAATTTGTTGTTTGATTAGGTGGTTCATTTTCTCCACCTGGCCACTAAATTGTGGTTGGAATGGAATATGTAATTGCCAATGTATTCCTAGATGGTGACTGATCTGTTGCACTATTTTGGATACAAAATGTGGGAACTCCAAACCTGGGTGTTATCTCTTGAAGCAATATTTTAGTCACCTCCCGTGCTTTAGCAGTTCTGCACGGAAAGGCTTCTGGCCAGCCTGAGAAGGCATCTGTTAGTACCAACAAATATCAATACCCCCCTTTTCTAGGGAATTCCAAGAAGTCAATCTGCCAATGTTGTCCTGGACCATTTCCTTTCCCGATTTTTCCTAATTTTAGCCCTTTCACAATTTTAGGGTTAGTCTGGAGGCAAAGATCACATTGTTGAGTTACTTGTTCAACAGTAGTTTATAGGTTTCGCGCTATTATATTTTTAATAAGGTCTTTGTATAGGGCCTCTGCCCCCCAATGCCTTTTCCTATGCTCTTCACGGACTACTGATCATAAGATGTAGGAAGGGATCACTATCCCTCAAGGAACGAAACCGGGTTAATGATATTTGTGGTCACAGTCTCAACATCATCTTGTTCAACCATTATAGCTTGGTATTTCAGGAATCTTTGTGGGGAGAGCCAATGCCCTCCCTTGCTTTCAAGAACTGTGGATACTGTGTGGGAAACTAGGACAATCATTTTCTGGCCCAGGGTGAATTTTCGGGCTTCTTGGATATTTAGAATGACAGCTGCTACTGCTCTCAAGCAACTGGGCCACCCTTTTGCAGCAGTGTCCAATTGTTTGGAGAAGTATGCTACTGCCCGTCTGTATGGTCCCAATGCTAATACTCATAATGCTAGCGCCTGGTTTTTTGAGAGAACAGGAGAAATGGTTTACTTACATCAGGAAGTCCCAATGCCGGTGCTGACATCAGGGCTTTCTTCAGCTGATGGAAAGCTTGATCTGATTCGGCATCCCACTGGAGATCTTTCTGGTTGGCTGCTATCAAGGAATATAGTGTTTTAACAAGTAAACCATAGTCGCATATTTAGAGTCGGCACGACCCCGTCATGCCTAGGAATGTTCTCAGTTCCTTTACAGTTCGTGGTCGGGGGGTCTGGCATATGGCCTCTTTCCGAGCCTGTCCTAGGACTCATTGTCCAGCACTGATCTCGTACCCCAGGTACGTGACCTGTTGCAACACCACCTGTGCCTTTTTCTTGGAGATACCCGATACCCCTGTAACCCCAGGAAATTTAACAGA
>BSDF01000203.1:0-18042 GCA_027925045.1 Hypotaenidia okinawae
AGGAAATGGCAACTTTTAGCATTTGTTAAAGCAGCTCATTAGATTAGGGAGCAGACACACTCACAGGAGAGTAAAGCAGGCCCTGAGAACTCTTAGAGCACAGAGTGCCTGGCCAGCTGGGCCGGGGGACGCAGAGATGTCTCTGCAAGCCCTGTCCCTTCTGCTCTCCCGCTGGCACCTGCCACAGCTTCCTGTCAGAGATCAGATCCCAGAGCAGAAGCCTTGGCCCCCAGGCAGCACGGAGAATCCTACACAAAGTCACATTAGCTACACACAAAGAAGGCATGAGCGGAGACCTACAAACTGACCAGCTCTGTCTCAAGCCAAAAGAAGGCTGGCTATAAAGACCGAGACACAGCGGCTCAATGGACTAGCTGAGCACTGAGTCTGTGAGGAAGCCTTTAGGCAGGCAGTCAAAACACGCTTCAATCCTTGTTATTTGCTCTTGATCTCCCTGGGAGGGCACTGAGCCGGGAGAAGAACCAGGAGGTGGGTACGGAGCGCAGGGCAGGATGTGCGAGCAGGCCAGTGGCTGCTTACCTTTCGGACCTTTATTGCCCACATAACCAAGTCGGGCTTGGTGGAGATTTCTTTGGGGTTTGAGTTCTGGATGTGACCTTCATCCATCACTGCTGCCCTGCTACCATCACAATGCAAGGCCAGAGCATTGTCTTTCTGCACACCGTTACTCTGGGGCACGTTGCTGCCTTCGGGTAGGGCCAGAGTGGGAGGCTTTTCCCTTGGTGAGCACTGAGTCTGTGAGGAAGCCTTTAGGCAGGCAGTCAAAACAGGCTTCAATCTTATTTATTTGCTCTTTCCATTATCTATCAGCTCTCCTTGTTGACTGGTGAGGTCCCAGAAGACTGGAGGCTCGCCAATGTGACTCCCATTTACAAGAAAGGTTGTAAGGAGGATCCGGGGAACTACAGGCCTGTTAGCCTGACCTCGGTTCCAGGGAAGGTTATGGAACAGATAGTCTTGAGGGAGATCATGCGGTATGTGCGGGATGGCCGGGGGATCAGGCCTAGCCAGCATGGGTTCATGAAGGGCAGGTCCTGTTTGACCAACCTGATCTCCTTCTATGATCTAGTGACCCATCTGCTGGATGAGGGAAAGGCTGTTGATGTGGTCTACCTAGACTTCAGCAAAGCCTTTGACACTGTCTCCCACAGTATTCTCCTGAAGAAGCTGGCAGCCTGTGGCTTGGATGGGTACACCCTCGGCTGGGTAAGGAGCTGGCTGGAGGGCCGGGCTCAGAGAGTGGTAGTAAATGGAGTTAAATCCAGCTGGCGACCGGTCACGAGTGGTGTTCCCCAGGGGTCGGTGCTGGGGCCTGTCCTCTTCAATATCTTTATTGATGACCTAGATGAGGGCATTGAGTGCACCCTCAGTAAGTTTGCAGATGACACTAAATTGGCTGGGAGTGTGGATCTGCCTGGGGGTAGCGAGGCCCTACAGAGGGATCTGGACAGGCTGGAGAGCTGGGCTGAAGCCAATGGCATGAGGTTCAACAAGAGCAAATGCCGAGTCCTGCACTTTGGCCACAACAACCCCAGGCAGCGCTATAGGCTTGGGGCGCAGTGGCTGGAGGACTGTGTGGAGGAAATGGACCTGGGGGTACTGATAGATGCACGGCTGAACATGAGCCGACAGTGTGCGCGGGTGGCCAAGAAGGCCAACGGCATCCTGGCTTGCATCAAAAATAGTGTTACTAGTAGGAGCAGGGAGGTAATTGTCCCCCTGTACTCAGCACTTGTGAGGCCGCATCTCGAGTACTGTGTTCAGTTTTGGGCCCCTCACTACAGGAAAGACATTGAGGCCCTGGAACGCCTTCAGAGGAGGGCTACTAAGCTGGTGAGGGGTCTGGAACACAGGCCTTACGAGGAGCGTCTGAGGGAGCTGGGATTGTTCAGCCTGGAGAAGAGGAGGCTCAGGGGAGACCTTATAGCTCTCTATAACTTCCTGAAGGGAGGTTGTGGTGAGCTGGGGGTCGGCCTCTTCTCCCGTGTAGACAGTGACAGAACTAGAGGGAATGGTATCAAGCTGCGCCAGGGGAGATTCAGGCTGGACATTAGGAAATACTACTTCTCGGAAAGGGTAGTCAGGCACTGGAATGCACTGCCCAGGGAGGTGGTGGAGTCACCAACCCTGGGGGTGTTCAAGGAAAGACTGGATGTTGTATTGAGGGATATGGTTTAGTGGGAGCTAGTAGTAATAGGTGAATGGTTGGACTGGATGATCTTCTAGGTCTTTTCCAACCTTAAAAATTCTGTGATTCTGTGATTCTTGGTGCTGAGCTCTGCTCAGCAGGAACGTCTTGGCTTGCAGATACCCTCTGTGAGTCCAACTGCTGGCCTGATGCTACAGACCACGTTGTCTTCTGCAATGGTGCCTTTGCACTGGTCCCACCTTCGGATGCACGGGCGCAGCGCCCAGAGTCCCCTGTAACCAAAGATGACTTTTCCAGTGGCCCTCCATAGTTTTCCACAGGAGTCCGCTCAACTCCTTGGACCTCATGGCACACATGGTTCTTCACCTGACCATCTTTCACGTCTCCCTCAATGGGGCTGGATAAAGAGCCGCGTATTAAACAGCTGGAAACTGTCGCACCCTGCTCCTGCTCCTCTGTCTGCAGGGATGCCACTACCACAGCATCCCTCTTCACAGCAAGGCTCTCATCCATTTCTGTAGCTTCCTCCACGACTATCTGAACAGAGGAAGCAACGCTTGTGGTGTCCAGAGGAAGGCAGGTGGAGGTTTCATCCCCTGGGCACTACTCTTCCTCGCAGGCTGCCTCTATCTCCTCAACGCTTGCTGCTGGTGCTTCCTCTTGCTGCTCTTCAGCAGCTGGCTCTTCCTCTCTACTAGAGCTGGCATGCTTTTTCCTTTGGGAGTGCAGCCAGCAGCAGCCAATCCTCCCTGGGAAAGTAACACAAAGGCTGCAGTTTCACACATGCCTGAAGGTGTTTCTCTGAGCACCAACAGGGTCGTTTTCCAGCCGCTCCTTAAATTCACGTCCCTTCCAGAGAGCACACAACAAGGGCCTCACCCAAGACTGTGTGTGTGCCTTTGCTGTGTGCCCCTGGCCTGCCCCCTGGCCTGGCCTGTGTCCCTCCGGCCCTCTGTCCATCTGCTCTTCCCCTCTCAGGGCAGGGCCAGCGAAGCCTCAGGGAGCAGCCATGGGGCCTGAGGGAGCTGGGCCGGGCCGGGGGACCATGTCCCCAGAGGCTCAGGCTCCAGCAAGGCATGCCCCGGGGCATGCTGGGAGCTGCATGGGGCACAGGGCTGCCAGGTGGCCATGCTGGTCTGGGCCGGCCCAGGCTCTGCTCCAGCTGCGGCCAAGCTGAGCTGAGGCCAGGGCTCCCAGTGAGAACAGCGAGGCCGGCCATAGGGGGGAAGGAGACGTTGTCAGAGCCTCCCTGACACCAGGCCTTGGGCACCCCGACTCCCAGAGCCTGCTCTGAGCCCTCCCAGCAGCTTCAGTTCCTACAGTCAGAGCAGCAGTGTGTTTTTCTCTTCAGCCTGAGGAGCTCTCACTGCTAACTACTGCCCTGCTCAGGGACTGGGAATATTCAGCTTCCCTGGGCACATCGCTCTTGCCCCAGCTGCCTTCTCCTGGCTGGGAAACATTTCATGTTTCCATGGGTGCTTGCATGGGCAAGATGCAGGCAGCCAGGATTGTTCCCTGTCTGCAACCGTGGTGGCTGCCCTTCAGAGCTCAGTGTGGCAGGTTGCTGCCAAAGACCCCTCCCCATGAGCAAAGCTTCTCCTCTCCTTCCCAAGAGTGCAGCTCAGAGCAGCCCAGTCCCCTCAGCCCCAGCACAGTCCACAGCTGCCAGCCCCCAGCTCAGGGGCAGCGATAGGAGAGCCATGGTTCATTTCTTGGCAGGCTGTTCTGTCCTGGGCAAGCAGCCCCAGCTTCCTGGGGACAGCCTGCCACCTCCGCGGCGCAGGTCCCTCGCTGGCTGGTAGGATCCTGTTCTTACAGTGCCCTCCTCGTCCTCCGCCGCCTCATCCTCTGCACAGGGGTGCCGTGGCGTAGGACGGAGCGGCGACCTGGGGCAAAAGGGAGTCTGTGAGTCCCCTGCCCCTCTCCCTGCTGCCCGGCTGCCCTTCCGTCGCCCACCGCCCGCAGCCCCAGGACGTCCCACGGCACCTGGGGACGGGCCCCGTTTCCATTGCCTACCTGTGCGTCTGCGCCTGCGGCTGGCACTTGGCTGCCTCCGCTTTCTCCATGTGCCTGGGGAGCCTGGAGCCAGGTCTCCGCTGGCAGCAGCTCAGCTGTGGCTGCTGCAGTACTTGGCCACGGCTCCTGCTGCTGTGGCTGTTGTGATGTGTGACGTGTGTTGACATCACAGTGTCGAGGGAGCCGGCCCTGGTCCTCCAAAATGCCCCCAGCCCCAAACCATCAACATAAGTATTTAAAGCCCAAGATTTAAAAAAAACATGTGGAGTATTTCTTCAAATAAAGAAGAGAGGAAGAGGAATGGCACTTGTGGGGAATGTTAAGGTAACAAACACAGCCCCGAGGGGTCAATACTTCTGGGGGCCAGATCATGGTGGTCTAGCGCTTCGTCCTGCTGCTCTTCAGCAGCTCTTTCTTTTTCTCGACTAGAGCTGGCAGACTTTTTCCTTTGGCAGTGCAGCCAGCAGCAGCCAACAAGTGCCAGCACTCCAGGTATGGCACACGGGAGGATTTGTGGAAGCGCCCAGCCATTTCACAGAGCCTCAGCGATTACAGCTAGGAGGAGAAACAAGAAAGCACCTTACAGTCCTCACTGGGAAAGTAACACAAAGGCTGAAGTTTCACACATGCCTGAAGGTGTTTCTCTGAGCACCAACAGGGTCCTTTTCCAGCCGCTCCTTAAATTCACGTCCCTTCCAGAGAGCACACAACAAGGGCCTCACCCAAGACTGTGTGTGTGCCTTTGCTGTGTCCCCCTGGCCTGCCCCCTGGCCCGGCCTGTGTCCCTCCGGTGCTCTGTCCATCTGCTCGTCCCCTCTCAGGGCATGGCCAGCCTCAGGGAGCAGCCATGGGGCCTGAGGGAGCTGGGCCGGGCCGGGGGACCATGTCCCCAGAGGCTCAGGCTCCAGCAAGGCCTGCCCCGGGGCATGCTGGGAGCTGTAGGCCTGGGGCACAGGGCTGCCAGGTGGCCATGCTGGTCTGGGCCGGCCCAGGCTCTGCTCCAGCTGCGGCCAAGCTGAGCTGAGGCCAGGGCTCCCAGGGAGAACAGCGAGGCCGGGCATAGCGGGGAAGGAGACGTTGTCAGAGCCTCCCTGACACCAGGCCTTGGGCACCCCGACTCCCAGAGCCTGCTCTGAGCCCTCCCAGCAGCTTCAGTTCCTACAGTCAGAGCAGCAGTGTGTTTCTCTCTTCAGCCTGAGGAGCTCTCACTGCTAACTACTGCCCTGCTCAGGGACTGGGAATATTCGGCTTCCCTGGGCACATCGCTCTTGCCCCAGCTGCCTTCTCCTGGCTGGGAAACATTTCATGTTTCCATGGGTGCTTGCATGGGCAAGATGCAGGCAGCCAGGATTGTTCCCTGTCTGCAACCGTGGTGGCTGCCCTTCAGCTCCGACCGGGAGCTGTCAGGCAGGCACTAGCGCTTCTGCTCCTGGGTTTTTTCTCCTTTCCTCAAGAAGTGTTCCTTTTTCAGTGTTTTCTTTTCAATTCTGAACCTTGATTTATATCAAATGGATTTAAATGATCCACAAGCGCACAAGCCCTTGTGGAACGGTCATCTGCCGCCGCTGGTGCTGCTGAAGCTATTGATGGGACCTTTTGGTGTAGCCGGTTCCGTTGTTGAACCTGTTCACAAGCTAGGCAGGCAGCCTCCTGTGCAGAGTGGGCCTGGGGGAGAGGGTGGGCTGGAGTGGGGTGGGATGGGCTGGGGGTAGGGTGAGGATGGGTGGGATGGGCTGGGATACGATATGTGGAGTGAGTTGGGATTAGGGGGAGACATATGGAAGAGGCTGTTCCCTCGCTGGAGCAAGCTCCTGGCAGGACCTGCAGCCCATGAGCAGAGAGAGAGGCCCCCGCTGGAGCAGGTTTGCTGGGGGGCTTGTGACCCCGTGGGGGACCAGGCTGGAGCAGGCTGGGCCTGAGAGACACGCTGGGATTCTCTGGCTGTGCCCCATGACAGGGACGCAGCCCGGGGCAGCTGGGGAAGAGCTGAAGCCCTTCTTCAGGTCCGTTTATGCAACTATGAGGAGGGTTCCCTGGAGAAGTAAAGCTCTGAGCCCCAGGGTCAGAGAGGTTAGGGCTTAGGGGTAGGTGATGGGTTTGGGGCTGTGAGATGTGTGCTGACATCAAAGTTTCAAGGGAGCCGGCCCTGGTCCTCCAAAATGCCCCCGGCCCCAAACCATCAACATCAGTATTTAAACCCCAAGATTTAAAAAAACCCACGTGGCGCGTTTAGTTCAAACCAAGGTTCCTCCAGGGCGGTAAGGATCGGCCCTTCTTCATCTAGCAAGAGATGGAAGCTGGAAAGGAAAAGGCCCCACCGCCCCCAGGAACCAGACCAGAGGGAGACTTGTCACTGGTAAAGGGTTTCTTGCTATGTGTTCCCCAGTGCTACAGAGGGGAGCAGGAGCGTGCACTTGGCAGGAGGAGAAGTTCGCTGGGTAGGAAAGAAACCAAGAGGGGACAAGGATTCTCTACACCCACGCTGTGTATACGGGAAGGAGAGAGGAAGAGGAATGAGACTTGTGGGGATGTTGGTGTAACAAACACCTCCCCGAAGGGTCAATACTTCTGTGGCCCTGAACTGTGAGACTGTTCTGCAGTTCATATTCTTTTGTAAAAGGAAAGGGAAGTGGGATGAGGTCCCGTAGGTGGATTTATTCTTTTACTGAAGAGAAAAATCAGAGGGGAAAAAGGATGTTGCTCTGCATGTACCTCTACCCAAATGTGCTGTAAACACAGTGGCGGTGGAGCGAGTGGCAGCGGGGCGGCGGAGTGGCAGGGGGGGATTTATTATTCCTAAAAACTGAGCAGGGGCCTTGATTTTGCTTTGTTTGATGGCAAAAGCAGCTTTCAGCAGCACCTGGATTATTTTCTTTCCTTTCTCTAAACCTTCACCGGCCATGTCGCCCATACAATGCTGTCATCAATGACCTGCAGGTGCTCTGGGGCTTCACCCTGCTCTAATGCAGACGGGATCAGTCCATGGAGATGGGGGGCTGTGTTTCCAGCCCTGGGGCAGTGCATTCCAGCTGCACTGCATTCCCTTCCAAGTGAAGGCAAACCGTGGCCTGCACTCTGCCACCAAAGGAATGGAGCAGCAAGCATTTGCAGTGTCCATTGTGGCGTACCACTTGGCTGCCTTTGACTCCAGTTCGTCCTGGAGTTCTAACACAGCCGGCACTGCAGCACTCCAGGTGCCAGCACTCCAGGTATGGCACACGGGAGGATTTGTGGAAGCGCCCAGCCATTTCACAGAGCCTCAGCGATTACAGCTAGGAGGAGAAACAAGAAAGCACCCTACAATACTCACTGGGAATGTTTCGTTCCAATAGGAAATGGCAACTTTTAGCATTTGTTAAAGCAGCTCATTAGATTAGGGAGCAGACACACTCACAGGAGAGTAAAGCAGGCCCTGAGAACTCTTAGAGCACAGAGTGCCTGGCCAGCTGGGCCGGGGGACGCAGAGATGTCTCTGCAAGCCCTGTCCCTTCTACTCTCCCGCTGGCACCTGCCACGGCTTCCTGTCAGAGATCAGATCCCAGAGCAGAAGCCTTGGCCCCCAGGCAGCACGGAGAATCCTACACAAAGTCACATTAGCTACACACAAAGAAGGCATGAGCGGAGACCTACAAACTGACCAGCTCTGTCTCAAGCCAAAAGAAGGCTGGCTATAAAGACCGAGACACAGCGGCTCAATGGACTAGCTGAGCACTGAGTCTGTGAGGAAGCCTTTAGGCAGGCAGTCAAAACACGCTTCAATCCTTGTTATTTGCTCTTGATCTCCCTGGGAGGGCACTGAGCCGGGAGAAGAACCAGGAGGTGGGTACGGAGCGCAGGGCAGGATGTGCGAGCAGGCCAGCGGCTGCTTACCTCAGGGACCTTTATTGCCCACATAACCAAGTCGGGCTTGGTGGAGATTTCTTTGGGGTTTGAGTTCTGGATGTGACCTTCATCCATCACTGCTGCCCTGCTACCATCACAATGCAAGGCCAGAGCATTGTCTTTCTGCACACCGTTACTCTGGGGCACGTTGCTGCCTTCGGGTAGGGCCAGAGTGGGAGGCTTTTCCCTTGGTGAGCACTGAGTCTGTGAGGAAGCCTTTAGGCAGGCAGTCAAAACAGGCTTCAATCTTATTTATTTGCTCTTTCCATTATCTATCAGCTCTCCTTGTTGACTGGTGAGGTCCCAGAAGACTGGAGGCTCGCCAATGTGACTCCCATTTACAAGAAAGGTTGTAAGGAGGATCCGGGGAACTACAGGCCTGTTAGCCTGACCTCGGTTCCAGGGAAGGTTATGGAACAGATAGTCTTGAGGGAGATCATGCGGTATGTGCGGGATGGCCGGGGGATCAGGCCTAGCCAGCATGGGTTCATGAAGGGCAGGTCCTGTTTGACCAACCTGATCTCCTTCTATGATCTAGTGACCCATCTGCTGGATGAGGGAAAGGCTGTTGATGTGGTCTACCTAGACTTCAGCAAAGCCTTTGACACTGTCTCCCACAGTATTCTCCTGAAGAAGCTGGCAGCCTGTGGCTTGGATGGGTACACCCTCGGCTGGGTAAGGAGCTGGCTGGAGGGCCGGGCTCAGAGAGTGGTAGTAAATGGAGTTAAATCCAGCTGGCGACCGGTCACGAGTGGTGTTCCCCAGGGGTCGGTGCTGGGGCCTGTCCTCTTCAATATCTTTATTGATGACCTAGATGAGGGCATTGAGTGCACCCTCAGTAAGTTTGCAGATGACACTAAATTGGCTGGGAGTGTGGATCTGCCTGGGGGTAGCGAGGCCCTACAGAGGGATCTGGACAGGCTGGAGAGCTGGGCTGAAGCCAATGGCATGAGGTTCAACAAGAGCAAATGCCGAGTCCTGCACTTTGGCCACAACAACCCCAGGCAGCGCTATAGGCTTGGGGCGCAGTGGCTGGAGGACTGTGTGGAGGAAATGGGCCTGGGGGTACTGATAGATGCACGGCTGAACATGAGCCGACAGTGTGCGCGGGTGGCCAAGAAGGCCAACGGCATCCTGGCTTGCATCAAAAATAGTGTTACTAGTAGGAGCAGGGAGGTAATTGTCCCCCTGTACTCAGCACTTGTGAGGCCGCATCTCGAGTACTGTGTTCAGTTTTGGGCCCCTCACTACAGGAAAGACATTGAGGCCCTGGAACGCCTTCAGAGGAGGGCTACTAAGCTGGTGAGGGGTCTGGAACACAGGCCTTACGAGGAGCGTCTGAGGGAGCTGGGATTGTTCAGCCTGGAGAAGAGGAGGCTCAGGGGAGACCTTATAGCTCTCTATAACTTCCTGAAGGGAGGTTGTAGTGAGCTGGGGGTCGGCCTCTTCTCCCGTGTAGACAGTGACAGAACTAGAGGGAATGGTATCAAGCTGCGCCAGGGGAGATTCAGGCTGGACATTAGGAAATACTACTTCTCGGAAAGGGTAGTCAGGCACTGGAATGCACTGCCCAGGGAGGTGGTGGAGTCACCAACCCTGGGGGTGTTCAAGGAAAGACTGGATGTTGTATTGAGGGATATGGTTTAGTGGGAGCTAGTAGTAATAGGTGAATGGTTGGACTGGATGATCTTCTAGGTCTTTTCCAACCTTAAAAATTCTGTGATTCTGTGATTCTTGGTGCTGAGCTCTGCTCAGCAGGAACGTCTTGGCTTGCAGATACCCTCTGTGAGTCCAACTGCTGGCCTGATGCTACAGACCACGTTGTCTTCTGCAATGGTGCCTTTGCACTGGTCCCACCTTCGGATGCACGGGCGCAGCGCCCAGAGTCCCCTGTAACCAAAGATGACTTTTCCAGTGGCCCTCCATAGTTTTCCACAGGAGTCCGCTCAACTCCTTGGACCTCATGGCACACATGGTTCTTCACCTGACCATCTTTCACATCTCCCTCAATGGGGCTGGATAAAGAGCCGCGTATTAAACAGCTGGAAACTGTCGCACCCTGCTCCTGCTCCTCTGTCTGCAGGGATGCCACTACCACAGCATCCCTCTTCACAGCAAGGCTCTCATCCATTTCTGTAGCTTCCTCCACGACTATCTGAACAGAGGAAGCAACGCTTGTGGTGTCCAGAGGAAGGCAGGTGGAGGTTTCATCCCCTGGGCACTACTCTTCCTCGCAGGCTGCCTCTATCTCCTCAACGCTTGCTGCTGGTGCTTCCTCTTGCTGCTCTTCAGCAGCTGGCTCTTCCTCTCTACTAGAGCTGGCATGCTTTTTCCTTTGGGAGTGCAGCCAGCAGCAGCCAATCCTCCCTGGGAAAGTAACACAAAGGCTGCAGTTTCACACATGCCTGAAGGTGTTTCTCTGAGCACCAACAGGGTCGTTTTCCAGCCGCTCCTTAAATTCACATCCCTTCCAGAGAGCACACAACAAGGGCCTCACCCAAGACTGTGTGTGTGCCTTTGCTGTGTGCCCCTGGCCTGCCCCCTGGCCCGGCCTGTGTCCCTCCGGCCCTCTGTCCATCTGCTCTTCCCCTCTCAGGGCAGGGCCAGCGAAGCCTCAGGGAGCAGCCATGGGGCCTGAGGGAGCTGGGCCGGGCCGGGGGACCATGTCCCCAGAGGCTCAGGCTCCAGCAAGGCATGCCCCGGGGCATGCTGGGAGCTGTAGGCCTGGGGCACAGGGCTGCCAGGTGGCCATGCTGGTCTGGGCCGGCCCAGGCTCTGCTCCAGCTGCGGCCAAGCTGAGCTGAGGCCAGGGCTCCCAGGGAGAACAGCGAGGCCGGCCATAGGGGGGAAGGAGACGTTGTCAGAGCCTCCCTGACACCAGGCATTGGGCACCCCGACTCCCAGAGCCTGCTCTGAGCCCTCCCAGCAGCTTCAGTTCCTACAGTCAGAGCAGCAGTGTGTTTCTCTCTTCAGCCTGAGGAGCTCTCACTGCTTTTTTGCTGGGAGGCTGGGGGTTTTCTGGGGGGCTGGGGGTTTCCGGGGGGGCTTGTGACCCCGTGGGGGACCAGGCTGGAGCAGGCCGGGCCTGAGAGACATGCTGGGGATTCTCTGGCTGCGCCCCATGACAGGCACCCAGCACGGGGCAGCTGGGGAAGAGCTGAAGCCCTGTGGTCCGTGTAGGCAACTATGAGGAGGGTTCCCTGGAGAAGGAAAGCCCTGAGCCCCAGGGTCAGAGAGGTTAGGGCTTAGGGGTAGGTGTTGGGTTTGGGGCTGTTGGGGTTAGGGTCATTAAGGTTAAGACGGCCTTTGGATCTTCTGCTGACAGGACGGAGGGGGGGAGGCTGGTGCTTGGGCCAGGGCTATAGGAGCAACTGGCCTTGCCATGGGCAGCTCAATCCCCTGAAGGCTTTCTCTGCTCTTAGTGCTCTGTCTTTCTTCTGGTTGGTGGAGCTTTGGAGTTGGCTTGGCTTTTGGGGAACGTGCATCTCAGCTGCCTTGGCTGTTTAGGGAGATAGATCAGAGGGAAGAGCTTCAGGAGGAGTCGAGGTTAAGCAGTATGTATAGAATAGAAAGTACACTGGTATGTAGTTGACGGTGGGTTTGTTGGTTTTTCTTTTCAGGGGTTTGTAAGATGACTCAATTCTACACAGTTATTTGGGTTTTAATTCTAGGTGCATGGAACCTCACGCTTCTTGGGCCGAGGGAGAAGGTGAGTGGGCTGCGCGATGGACCAGAGGGTCCTGGACAAAGCTCCAAAGAGTGGAGTGGCCCCTCCAGGGTGGGAGCTGAGGGGTCCGTGTCTGAGGTACAGAGCAAGGGGTGCAGC
Organism: Hypotaenidia okinawae; assembly: GCA_027925045.1. Taxonomy (NCBI): domain Eukaryota; kingdom Metazoa; phylum Chordata; class Aves; order Gruiformes; family Rallidae; genus Hypotaenidia; species Hypotaenidia okinawae. Next base: position 11,895 of record BSDF01000203.1, read on the forward strand.
TGCCTGGATCTGGGCAGGGGAGGTGGTGTTTTGTGGGCACAAGGGGATGAGACAGTGTCCATGCGGGGTCAGAAAGCATGGATGGGGTCGTGCTGTGGCATGTGGGGGAATATCCTGGGGCTCTTGACTGGCTTTTGGCCTTGTTGGCACCCCAGGGCCTGCCGGGAGTTCTCCTCCTAGGGCACATGGGTTCTAGGGGGTGTTTCCCACTATGTGCTAGGAGGCATCATTTTCAAGCTGTCCTTTTTGCAGACTTGGCTCTTGGCAGTGTTCCCTCTGCCCCTTCCCTCCACCATCTGATAAGCTGTCTGGGAGTGCCCTGTGTCTGCTCTTTGCATCCTGTGCGGTTCCTTCCCTGCACCAGCCCGGCCCCATCACTTTCCATGTGGCTGTGATTTTTCTTTGCTTCCCCTATTGCTGGATGTGTATCATAACATCTTCAGTGTTATGCTTTTGTAATTAAGCTTCAGGTATTTTTATAGGTTCCAGGCAGTCTTTTTATTGGTTTAAGTGAAGTCAATAATGAAATTTAGCGGTGGGTATTCTGCTGTTTGAAGTGAGACTAAAACCAGATATCCCCAGTCTTTGGGGAGGCACTTGTTGTGTGCTCTCTGGAAGGGACGTGAATTAAAGGAGTGGCTGGAAAAGGACCCTGTTGGTGCTCACAGAAACACCTTCAGGCATGTGTGAAACTTCAGCCTTTGTGTTACTTTCCCAGGGAGGATTGTAGGGTGCTTTCTGCCAAAGGAAAAAGTCTGCCAGCTCTACTTGAGAAGAAGAGCGAGCTGCTGAAGAGCAGCAGGAGGAAGCACCGGCAGCAAGCGTTGAGGCATCTCAGTGCGGGGGTCTCGGGAGGGGCCTAGAGCGTCTCCAAGCAGTTGGTGCTCCCAAAGACCCCCCGGTACGTGCAGACCCTGTTGCCTGATGGGGGGGGGATGGGGAGAGCCTTGGGTGGGATCACGGTCTGGCACCCCCCAGAACCGCCCACTCCAAGACTCCCAAACCAGCCCTGAACACTGAAACCCCCCTGTACACCCCCATACCTCCTGCCCAGCCCTCCCCCTTCTCCACACGCTCCCCAACCTCCTGCGTGCCGCCTCCCTTACTTGTTTTTTTTTTTAATCTTGGGGTTTAAATATTTGAGTTGATGTTTTGGGGCTGGGGGCATTTTGGAGGACCAGAGCCGGCTCCCTCGACACTGTGCTGTCAACACACGTCACACATCACAACAGCCACAGCAGCAGGAGCCATGGCCAAGTACCGCAGCAGCCACAGCTGAGTTGCTGCCAGCGGAGACCTCGCTCCAGGCTCCCCAGGCACATGGAGAAAGCGGAGGCAGCCAAGTGCCAGCCGCAGGCGCAGACGCACAGGTAGGCGATGGAAACGGGGCCCGTCGCCAGGTGCCGTTGGACGTCCTGGGGCTTTGGGCGGTGGGCGACGGAAGGGCAGCCGGGCAGCAGGGAGCGGGGCAGGGGACTCACAGACTCCCTTTTGCCCCAGGTCGCTGCTCCATCCTACGCCACGGCACCCCCATGCAGAGGATGAGGCGGCGGTGGACGAGGAGGGCACTGTCAGCACAGCGTCCCCAAGGTCCGGCGCAGGACCCTGCCAGCTATGGAGGGACCTGCGCCGCGGAGGTGGCAGGCTGTCCCCAGGAAGGGGTGCTGCCTGCCCCAGGACAGAACAGCCTGCCAAGAAATGAGCCACAGCTCTCTTACTGCTGAGCCTGAGCCCTCTGTAACCCCTCCCCAGCCCCCACCTCTTCACACGCCCCCAGAACTCCTCCATCCCCCTTCCACACACCCCCAGGCTTCCCCAAAACCCCCCTGTACCCTCTCCCCACACACCCCCAGCCCTTCAGCCCTCCCCATTTCACCTCCAAATCCACTCCAAACCTTCCTGCACCTTTTTTTGCAGACAGCCAGGGCCAGTGAATAAATAGCTTCTATCCAAAGCAACCTCATGGTGTGGTTCTGCTTGACTCCTTCTCCTGCTGGTGCTGCCGGAACCAGCCTTCCTCCAGGTCCACGCACTACTTCTTCCCCTTCAGCAGCTCCACACTGGCAGGGAGAGAGGGGCTGCATTAGCTGGGAGGTGTAGGATCCAGCAGCGCCCTGCAGTTCCCCTTCCTGCATCCCCCCAAATTGCAAACTTCCAGCAATCAATCTTGGAAACCTCAGCTTCTTTCTCCCTCTCTGGCTGGCTACTGCAGTGGGGATTTGGGGGCTATCTGGGATAAAGCAGTTGAGGAGGGAGGTACATGCAAAGAGGCAGGGAGCCCTTTTCCGAGTGGCCTATTTTGGGGGATCCTCGAAGGGAGAATAACCATTGGGGAAGGTGGAGCACCTGGAGTGAGGAGTTGGATGCTAGGAAGGAAGGGTGTCTGGGTTGAGGCTGGGGTTCCTCGCCGCAGGGAGCAACCTCCCAGATCCTCCTCAACCACAGAGACCTGTGATGCTGCAGTGTGCCTGTGACACCCAGGACGGCAGCAGGCAGAGGAGAACGGGTGAGTGACGGTGACCCTGGTCCCCAATACGCCAGCTGCGCCCTCATCTCCTCATTTGGGATGGCAGGGATGGAGGTGCCCTGGGATGCTGAGCCAGGCATGGCGCAGGATGTGTGCTGGCACCTCAGCTCCAGCTGAGTCCCACCAACCCGCAGCTTCTCACTACTAAAAGCTGGAACCTGACATATGTGTTAGCTGTTTTTTCTCCTGGGCTTCATACAGTGGTTTGGCCAATAGGCCATAATGCATGATCCAAAGCCGACACCATCCTGCCATTCCCAGAAATGCTCTCAGCTCACGTACTGTCCCAGGCTCTGGAACTCACCAAATTGCCTCCTTTCAGGCTGTGCCCAGCCTTTGCTGCCCTTCTGGAATCTCCAAGGCCAGATCTAATACAGTTTCACCTGCAGGTTGAGCTTGGATACTGTGTACCCATGAAGTCTTTGTACCCTGTTTCAAATTCAGGGGTTGTCAGGACGGCCACTTTTCCTTTTCCCTGTCGTTCCCACTACATTTGCTGTGTTAATTCTGATTTTCCCTTTTGTTTATTCCACACTGAGAACCGACACTGAGAACGTCGCTCCTGTATCCACCAGAAATAGAACCTGTTTCTTTTTATTCTAAGCTTTTTTTCAATCCTCCATGCTCAGAGGAAGGTACAGCCGGAGTTATCGGGGCAGTGGTAGCAATCTCTCATTCTGTCCATTCCTGTGAATGCACACTTTGGGAGAGGTACATGCAGAGCAACGTCCTTGACCCTTTATGTCTTTGACCAGAAGAGACATTTCTTGGTTAATCAATTTATATTCTTTCTCTTCAGTAAAAGAATAAATCCACCTACGGGACCTCGTCCCATTTTCCTGCACTGTCCCTGCCAGCCAGCGAGGGACCTGCGCCGCAGAGGTGGCAGGCGGTCCCCAGGAAGCGGGGGCTGCCTGCCCCAGGACAGCACAGCCTGCCAAGAAAAGAAGCATGGCTCTCCTATCGCTGCACCTGAGCTGGGGGCTGGCAGCCGTGGGCTTTGCTCACAAGGATTTGCTCACGGGGAGGGGTCTTTGGCAGAATCCCACCACACTCAGCTCTGGCCCAGGGTCAGGAGGGGAGGAAAAGCACCAACGTGGTGTCCCCACAATGATGACAATGATGATGACGGTGGCAGGGAGCGAGCTCCAGGCTGCCGGGCCTTGACAGCAGTCACGGGGTACTTCGGGCCCAGCTCCCACGCTGCCTTAGGCCTGACCCAGGAGCCTTGGTCCAGACTTAGAGCTCAGCACGAGCCCAGTCCACGCTTCGTGTGGTCTGAATGGGCACAGCGGCTGCATGGGGTAGGGCTGGGATCAGGCCCACAGGGTCGAGGCAACCCCATGGGAGGCAGAGACTGGCCTACGTGAGTGGTCTCAGAGAGGAGCCCAAGTCTGGCGTGTCGGGGGCTTGAAACCCAGCTCACGGGGCCAGTCCTGGAGCTGGGAACAGAGGCTGCAGTCCTGCGTGTCGGGGCTCCAAGCTGCACTCAGGGCTGAGCCTGTGGCAGTTCTGCATAGCCGGGTACTGGCAGAGAGTGGGGGGCTGCAGGAGTGGCTGCTGCAAGGAGCAGCCAGAAGCTGTCTGCAGGCCCCACAGAGCTCAAGGCCTGCGTCCTGCTTCTGGCCAGGCCAGACTTAACCTCCCCAAGCAGCCAGCACTGGGGAGCTGAGTTAGCCTGGCCTAAGTCATGACTGCAGAGTCAGGGAGGGAGTGGTAGAACCCGCTCACCCTTCAACAGTCCAGTGTGGCCAGTGAAGAAGTCCAGTGGAGAGTGGAGGCTGACAGTGGCCTGAATGAAGTCATGTCGCCTAGGAGTGCTGCAGTGCCGGCTGTGTTAGAACTCCAGGACGAACTGGAGTCAAAGGCAGCCAAGTGGTACGCCACAATGGACACTGCAAATGCTTGCTGCTCCATTCCTTTGGTGGCAGAGTGCAGGCCACGGTTTGCCTTCACTTGGAAGGGAATCCAGTGCAGCTGGAATGCACTGCCCCAGGGCTGGAAACACAGCCCCCCATCTCCATGGACTGATCCAGTCTGCATTAGAGCAGGGTGAAGCCCCAGAGCACCTACAGGTCATTGATGACAGCATTGTATGGGCGACATGGCCGGTGAAGGTTTAGAGAAAGGAAAGAAAATAATCGAGGTGCTGCTAAAAGCTGCTTTTGCCATCAAACAAAGTAAGATAAAGGGAGATGCTCAGTTTTTAGGAATAATAAATGCAGTTGTTACGAATAAAATGGCAAGGTGGGCATTGTCAGAGCCCCATGGACGTTATTAATGAAATAGCAGCCATGTCTCCTCCGACCAAGAAAAAGGAGACACAAGCTTTCCTAAGCACTCTGGTTCCTGGCAAACGCATATCCCCAGCTCCAGTCTCACTGTCAGCCCTCTCGACCATGGAACCCGAAGAAGAAGGATTTCCAGTGGGGCCCTGAGCAGCGACAAACTTTCAAACAGATCAAACAGGGGACAGTCCATGCAGTGGCCCTTGGACCTGTCTGGACAGGGCCAGGTGTACAAAAGCGGCTTTACACCGCAGCCGGGGAGAATGGCTCTACTTGGAGTCTCTGGCAGGCAGCACCAGAGGAGACTGGAGGCAGAGCGCTGCGGCTTTGGAGTCGGGGCTACAGAGTATGCCAGGCTCCTCCTGGCATCTGGACTGCCCGTGCTGGGCTGGGTGTTCAAAGGGAAGGCCTTGGTGGGTGACATGAGGCAGCAGTGTGCCCTGGGGACTAAGAGAGCCAATGGGATCCTGGGCTGTCTCAAAAAGAGGCATGGCCAGCAGGTGACAGGAGGTGATCCTCCCCCTCTGCTCTGCTCTGCTCTGCTCTGCTCTGCTCTGCTCTGCTCTGCTCTGCCCTGGTCAGGCCCCACCTGGAGTGTTGTGTCCAGTTCTGGGCTCCCTGGTATAAAAAACACAGGGATCTCCTGGAGAGAGTCCAGCAGAGGGGTACAGGGATGCTTAAAGGACTGGAGCATCTCCCCTATGCAGGGGACAGGCTGAGTGACCTGGGGCTGTTCAGCCTTGAGAAAAGAAGGTTAAGGGGGCATCTTATTCATGTTTACACATATCTCGAGTGTGGGACATGGGGGAAATGGGCAGCCTCTTTTCAGTGCTCTGTGGGGACAGGACAAGGGCCAATGGCTTCAAGTTGGAGCATAGCAAGTTCTGCACCAATATGCAGGAGAACTTTTACACAGTGAGGGTGACAGAGCCCTGGGACAGGCTGCCCAGGGGGTTGTGCAGGCTCCATCTATGGACCCGTCTGGACGCCGACCTCTGCGACCTGTCCTAGGGAACCTCCTTTGGCAGGGGGGTGGGACCCGATGGTCTCTTGAGGGGCTGAAAAAGGGAGTGAGTGAGTGAGTGAGTGAGACCTGGCTGCACTTCTCATTTCTCTGGTTCCCTGGGTGTGTAGTTGTCATGGAATAAATCACTTTTCTTTTATTCTGTGCTGAGATTGTTTTGCCCATTGCACTAATTGCAGGGTGATCCCTCTGTGTCCTTATCTCGAGTCCTGAGGCTCCCAGTGTACATTTTCTCCTCTTTTTGGCTGAAAAGGGGAGTGAGTGAGCTGCTTTGGTGGGAATGTGGCCTCTAGCCAAGGCCAAACCACC